>JAVTVY010031640.1:0-11877 GCA_036873755.1 Hanleya hanleyi | reverse complement strand
GAAATTCTGTCCAGTAGTTCTCAAGATATCTGCAGACAAGGCCTGTATATACATGTGCGCAGACGGACGGACACCGGACACGGATGAATGCATGCACATACACCAAAACCTAATCAAATGAGGGGGCTATCCCAATGAAGCTTCCATCCAAGTTTGGTGAAATTCCATCCAGTAGTTCTCAAGATATCTTGCAGACAAGGCAAGGGGACGGACAGACATCCATCCAGACATCCAGACATCCAGCACAAACACTAGATGTCTCCCCCCAACATAGTTGGGGGAGACATAATTACCAAGATTACCATTCAAACTTGTCAAAAATTTTGTAAATATGTTTTTTTTAATGCCCACTACTACCCAGGGCTTTAGACTGTCCTAATTTTGCCACACCCTCTATTCGGCACGGAAACAATTTTTTGGTCCACAAATTCTGGCAATATAGGCAGGCTTTGAATCAGATATGATGGTTAATTGATGAGGATTTCCATGAACATAACTGAATATTGATTCTCAATGCAAAAATAAAACAAAACAATTAAAAATATATATATATATATTTAGTTTTGTTTTGCTCTCTAATCCGGGTGCATCCTAATTTGGGCACAACATTTAACATTGTATCAAGGGTGTAATCTAAATCTCTGCTACCCGTCGTACAACATAAGATGTTAAATGTTGAAGACTATAGAAAATATTCAGTCGCACTTTCCCTTACTACAAGGCAAATAATACAATTAATTCCCTATAATATTAACTGAAAATACTTGTAATTAAATAAATGTTTTGATCACAATCAAATATTGTTTCATCATAAAGCAGCTATGATGAATCCAAGATTATCCACCCAAGTATTAAAACTGTCAGTAATTCTTAGATGTGTCTTTTGAATACCATTTCAACGTGTAAGATTAAACAATGTGAAAGAGACAGGAATTGCATACATGTAGCTATTATTTTCTTTGATAACATTTACATGTAAGTGAAAATGTGGAATTTGGGTAGTACCTTCAAGCTTTGATGTACTCCCTTCAATTAGGTTACGAGTGAAAAACTGCGGTCTGCTCTCCTTAAGAAATTGACAACATGTGTATGTGGTATTCCCCTAAAAATTAAATCACCTTATTAAAGATCAATCACTCCCTAAATATAATATGTGGATACAAGTCAATCAATTGTTGTAACAAATTGTCAACTTCCTGCGAATGTTCTGATCAGCCCCTGATTTTATGGTCGGAAATTCCTTTTTCTTTGATTGAATTGGCTATAATACTAGTTCTCCTGGCTAACATATAACTCCCATAATCCCATGTTAATCAAATGAGTAAATTTCAAGCCAAAAACAATATCACAGGCCATGTACATCACGTTGTTGTTGAATTTTACATACAGAGACTATACAACATGAATACATGTCTACCAACAATTAACACCGAATGGTATTCGAATAAGATCTCCCATGTATAAGTATACTTGTATGACAGTAGACATACCTGAGATTGGCTTCCTTCGTTAAGCTAGGAGGTACCAGCAAATTTCCCCCTTATCCCAACAGGTGAAAAGTTTAACTAAGGAGACCAGGAAAGGTCAATTGACCGATGACCTTTAGGTGGTGGTTATCTCTCCACCCTGTTCTTACCTAGTTTTATATATGGTACATGTACATGTCTGTACTGGTCAGTTGGTCTACATATATACTGACCATTGGTCTTGGCTTGGCTGAGCTGATCTTTATGCTAGGCACACTGTTACATATTGACCAGGTTATGTTGTATAAATAGTCCTACTGCTGTCAGTAACATGTGCTAACCCATAAGGCCAATATAGTTAAAAATGTTAAATGTCTAAATTATAGTTTTCTGTGTAAATTTATAGCTGCATTAAGAGATATATTTCTAACTTATAATGAACAATGAATTAATGACGTTGCCCAGTGTTATTAGGGAGATTGAAAGTTATTACATGTACATGTAGGGTCGCTGATTTCATGCTATTATTGTGACTAAATGCTATTACATGCAGGGTCTCTGCTTATCGTGAATAAATGTAGGGTCCCTGGATGTTATGATCATGAATGAATGCTATTATGGTGACTAAATGCTAGCACATGTAGGGTCCCTGAATGCTTTTATCGTGACTGAATGCTATTACATGTAGGGTACATGAATGCTATTATCATGAATGAATGCTACTCAGGGACTAAATGCTTTTACATGTAGCATGCCTGAATGCTATTATCGTGACTGAATGCTATTAATGTAAGGTGCATGAATGAATGCTACTTGGGGACTAAATGCTTTTAGTTGTAGCATCCCTGAATGCTATTATCGTGACATGTAGGATCCCTGAATGCTATTATCGTGACTTAAATGCTAGCACATGTAGGGTCCCTGAATGCTATTATCGTGACTTAAATGCTAGCACATGTAGGGTCCCTGAATGCTATTATCATGACTAAATGCTATTACATGTAGGGCCCTGAATGCTATTATGATCATGACTGAATGCTATTATGACTAAATGCTATTACATGTAGGGCCCTGAATGCTATCATGACTAAATGCTATTACATGTAGGGCCCTGAATGCTATCATGACTAAATGCTATTACAGGTAGGGCCCTGAATGCTATCATGACTAAATGCTATTACATGTAGGGCCCTGAATGCTATCGTGACTAAATGCTATTACATGTAGGGCCCTGAATGCTATCATGACTAAATGCTATTACATGTAGGGCCCTGAATGCTATCATGACTAAATGCTATTACATGTAGGGCCCTGAATGCTATCATGACTAAATGCTATTACATGTAGGGCCCTGAATGCTATCATGACTAAATGCTATTACATGTAGGGCCCTGAATGCTATCGTGACTAAATGCTATTACATGTAGGGCCCTGAATGCTATTATGATCATGACTGAATGCTATTATGACTAAATGCTATTACATGTAGGGCCTTGAATGCTATCATGACTAAATGCTAAATGTAGGGCCCTGAATGCTATCGTGAATAAATGCTATTACATGTAGGGCCCTGAATGCTATCATGACTAAATGCTATTACATGTAGGGCCCTGAATGCTATCATGACTAAATGCTATTACATGTAGGGCCCTGAATGCTATCATGACTAAATGCTATTACATGTAGGGCCCTGAATGCTATCATGACTAAATGCTATTACATGTAGGGCCCTGAATGCTATCGTGACTAAATGCTGTTACATGTAGGGCCCTGAATGCTATCGTGACTAAATGCTATTACATGCTATCATGACTAAATGCTATTACATGTAGGGCCCTAAATGCTATCATGACTAAATGCTATTACATGTAGGGCCCTGAATGCTATCATGACTAAATGCTATTACATGTAGGGCCCTGAATGCTATCGTGACTAAATGCTATTACATGTAGGGCCCTGAATGCTATCATGACTAAATGCTATTACATGTAGGGCCCTGAATGCTATCATGACTAAATGCTATTACATGTAGGGCCCTGAATGCTATCATGACTAAATGCCCTGAATGCTATCGTGACTAAATGCTATTACATGTAGGGCCCTGAATGCTATCATGACTAAATGCTATTACATGTAGGGCCCTGAATGCTATCATGACTAAATGCTATTACATGTAGGGCCCTGAATGCTATTATGATCATGACTGAATGCTATTATGACTAAATGCTATTACATGTAGGGCCCCTGTATGCTATTATCATGACTAAATGCTATTACATGTAGGGCCCCTGCATGCTATTATCATGACTAAATGCTATTACATGTAGGGCCCCTGAATGCTATGATCATGACTGAATGCTATTATCATGACTAAATGCTATTACATGTAGGGCCCCTGGATGCTATTAACTGTTACGCTGCGGCGGGCCTGGTAGAGTGGCCGCAGTGTAGACTGCGGCGGGCCCGGGAGAGTGGCCCTGAACTTGTCGGTCTTCGCGTACCATTGTCTAAAATCGATATTTTCAAATTTACCATGCATGAAACCTAATACAAACCATACATATATTGTTAGCTAAGTCTGTCTTGATTTCCTGGATGTAAACTTCATATTCTGTCTCGGAATAACGAAGTCGGGAGGAAGAAATAAAAATAAAAAATAATTAAAAATACCGCGATTTTCCATAAAACATTGTCAAGAAGCCGCTCAGAAAATATAAAATACTTACAGAAAACCCTTACAAAATATATGATTCTTTGGTATAGTTGAAGTACAGAAGCTCATTTTATATTTCCATAGTGCGGATTACCATGAACTCATCGCAACGAAGTTTATTTTTACATTTCTGTCGACCTGAACGTCACGTAATTCTTGGCGATTACAGAAAAAATGGCGTCTTCTCTAGATCAGCTTGACCCAGTTGAAAGTCTCTGGCCAATGATCGCTTCGATGTTAGGTCACGAGACTTTACGCTGACACGCTTATCCAATCAAGGAACCGATATCTCGATCGTCTGGTAGCGTTACCAAGAGAAACGGGAAAAGACCTCTTGCCTATTTTCGATGTTATCGTCTGTTTGATTGGCCATCGGACGAATTCAAGGCTCTAATCAGAAACTATAAGGAATTCCCTTTCCAATGAGACGTCACACGCTACAAATGGCGGACGAAAAGTTGGAAAAGACCCGGGAGAAAGGCAGCTGAAAAACCAAGATTTTCCGCTGTAATTCTTCATAATTCGCCATTTCCGACCGCAATTATACCAAAAATACTGCAGTCTCTTCCAATAAATTTTATTTACGCTGACAATTTTATATATTTCGGCATAAAATGAAATCAAATAAACGTTGACCGAACCATTATGGACCAGCTGCTACGTGAGGCAAATCTTGGCACACATCTATGAATGATATTTTCGCTCATAAAACCCGGGTGTAATCGTGTAATACATCGTAAAAATGGGAACTTTTGCAGTGTACCATAAAGAAGAAGTCAGCAGCGTAACAGTTAATGTTACTGAATGCTATTATCAGTGAGTGAATACAATTTAACGGCGCTTTCAACAACATTTAAGCTAAATGACGACAAACCAACTAAGCACCACCCAGCTAAGTTGCATTCCAGCTGCTTCAAAGAAGGAATCTTTGAAGCAGCATGGAACAAGACACCCTCCATCCACCCTATAGAACACTGTTCAGACAGCACACAAGACACAGACAGGATGCTTACATGTACATGGTGCAATAAAGACAAGTTAGACATCACATTATCAAGTTCCTGTTGCTTCTCAGCAAAACGAATTGAAGCAACAGGAACCCGCGCCACCCAACCACCCACTCATGACAGGCATGCGCAGTGATATAAATAATGAGCTGATGCTGCCTTTGGCCAATAATGAGGCCAGAAATGGTTATTAGCATGAAGAATGGGGTACCCTCAATTCGATAAACAACCACAAGATGGCATGATCACTATTTTTTTTTTTTTTTTGTCGAGCTAGTACAGGAAGAGTACTTCCCTACTATTTTGATAAGTGACAATGCAGAAGTTATCGAGGAAATTTTTTATATTTCAAGTGGTAGAACAGGTTAATTCTCACTAACTTTTCAGGCAATGTTCTCTTTCGCGTTAGTAGGTTATTTCACACCATCGTGTATCTGTTTTGAAGAAACAAAGATCAGATTATGTCAGAAATATATAGAGCTAACAAAAGAAGACTTTTGAGTAAACAGCTCAACATCGGTGCACTCAGGTGCTGATTGGCCAAACAGAGCTACGACATGCCTACACTGACAATATTGAACATATGAGTGGGACATTTGTTTCAGGGACATGGAATTGGGTTCATTGTTTTGCGACATATATCCAGGACAAGCTATATTCCTGCGTGTTCCACCAAACAACTAATAATTATATTTGACTGGCCTTTCAACCCAGGGTGACCTAGAAGCAGGTCATATGGGGAAAAAAATTACATAATGGTCAGTAACTACACTGGTGCCTCTGCCAAGGTCACTGGCCTGGCTATCAGCCAGAGAACACAGTACAGGACTGGTCAGCTGAAGCTTGACCATATACATTGTGGGAGTTGGTCCCTGAACAGTTAACATCAGCTCTATATATAACCTACCAGTAATAATTATGGATCAATTGAAATAGAATTGTTACAAACAGAAATTATGTCAGATGTAAATGTGGGCGTAACACATGTTCACTGGGATTTCTGCTTTTTGTCTTGGGTGACATAACTGCGCAGTAAATAGGATTCTAATTCTGTAAGTCTCCAGGTTACGGTGACCCTTCGATAACGTGTATATTTAGAGGCAAGGTTGTAGACAATATACACAATAACAATCCTATAACCTAAGAAGTATTATGAAAAGCAATTTTTTTTCAATTAATGATCATTAATTTTATATTGTTTCATTCTCCACAATATTCGCATCAAAATTTCCAGTAGTTTAGTTGTGAAATATGTATAAAATGGACTTTTCCATCGAATATTGCTTCCGATCATCTGTGGAAACATACATGTATATGAATCGCTGGCACATGTACATCTACACTAAATTTTGTAATCAAAACCATGATAATTCTGTGTTGTTTTTTAATTCGAACAGCCTACATTAGATAATCTTCACTGGCATACATGCAGTACAATCATGTACATGTCCTTACTGTGAACCAGCCTGGATTTGAAAATAACCAGTTTGGACAGAATTTAATCTACAGACTTTGAAAAAATGAAAGTATTCAGATAATTAATGTAAGTTCAATGACATGTGATGTACCTGTATGGCAATATAATAATTCAATCCCCCTTTCAAAATTCCCTGTTTTGGGGACAAAACTCTATCAGCCGTTCTAATAAATTTTATCACCCTATAAAATCATTGAACTGATGAAGAAATAATGGATTAGCTGCATGATTTTGAACCACTTTGCCAACATCCTGCTCTAATAAATTTGATCACCCCTCCTCTGATTGAATTGATAGATGGACATAAATGTTACATAAATGCTCTAATTTACAATCATAAATTCAATCAGTCCCTTCAATAACTTTATTTTATCACCTCCTAAAATCATGGAAATAATGAAGAAATAATGATTTTGGACAATTCTGTCAACATCCTGTTGACCACCCCCAGATTTTATGGTGGGAAATCTCAATTTCTCTGATTGAAGTATTACAGAATTTACTGACATTACAATTTGTAATGCCAGACAAACATGTGGGAGTCTGGACATAACCATTTATTCCATTCAGCTTGCATACCTTATTTCTTCTAATTTTTCAAACAGCATTTTTAGATTTAGAAGCAGAAAAAATCCATCTTTATGTCAACTGAGGCTAAATACTGTGGCATGAATACAGTATTTATCACAGGAACTAAAACGATACATGTAGCTCGTGAAATTTGTTGTATGTTAGCAGAATTTCTCTCAATAGTTGCTTAAATTAGTTTTGCCGTCTGAATAATTAGAAGGAATAGGGTAGTATCCTGATACTGAATTATCACAGCAGAGAATAATTAGTCAAATCTAGAGAAATAATTATCATCATCTAGTGTCAGAATTATTAGTTAGTAAAACCAGCCTCAGGCCATCATATGTTTCCATTCAAAATCAACAGTGTGAAACACAGTACACGGCAGGTGGGTATATTCCATTCTTTCCCTTTTCAAAATTTATACAGGCTTGAAAAATGTGCCAATTGAAGCGGAAGGGGCCATAAAATATCTCCGAGCAATAATTGTTTTAATATATTAACAGGAGCTGACAAGATAACCAGTATCCAATAAATGGTGATAACTATAGGAGTGATAACATCAGTACAGGATCTGATAAATGGTGATAACTATAGGTGTGAAAACACCAGTACAGGATCTGATAAATGGTGATAACTATAGGTGTGATAACATCAGTACAGGATCTGATAAATGGTGATAACTATAGGAGTGATAACATCAGTACAGGATCTGATAAATGGTGATAACTATAGGTGTGATAACATCAGTACAGGATCTGATAAATGGTGATAACTATAGGTGTGATAACATCAGTACAGGATCTGATAAATGGTGATAACTATAGGTGTGATAACATCAGTACAGGATCTGATAAATGGTGATAACTGTATCCTGGTTGTAATATCAACTTACAGGATCCGATAACTGATGATGATAACTTCACTATTTCAATATTTTCTGTGTAGGCGGATGGTGCAATGCCCGAGGGCATGCCAGAGCATGCATCAGCTGGTGCGGAATAAAGTGCATGTATAACCTCACTGCAACGCTGTTGTTGGGGGACCAAATTCGAACCACCTTATAGATTTTCATCCTTATAAAAGAGTTGAAATGATGTGTTTTTATTAATTTGGGGGACACCATAGCACCCACCTTATATCAGAATCAGTGCTATATCAAGGTGCCTAAAAATGAGGTTACACAATTTTATGGATAACTTCTTTTATTGCTAAGGTGCTGAAGTTTCGTTGGAGATACTTCCAACTTTCTGAAATATCTCCAAGGAAATGTCTGCAGCTTGAGCAATAAAAGAAGTTGTTGTCCATAAAATAGCCGTGTGTTAGATAAGATAAGATAAACTTTATTTAACGTCGGTTTGTTTGCGAAATATACAACATAAGCTCTATTGAGCTTTTTATACCGACTGGGGAATACATACAATTTAGGCCAAATTCTATATGCCTATCAAAGATATTAGAGTATTTTTACTTTAAAGTATCCCGAAAATTTTGCCAGGTTCTTCTCAATAAAATGAGAAAACAAAATGAGTTATTTTTTTTTTACATCATGATGGCAAGCCAGCCTATTATAGCCTTGGTAAACCAACCTCATCGAGACATCAAAGCAAGACAACGTTTGGTGATATCTGTCAATTCTTAATGGGTTTACTTGAAATATTACTCTGAGGATCAAATCCCGAGACAGAATATCTGGACAATACCTTCTAAAACTGTGAGTCGTTCGGTTTTGTTTTAGTCTAGACATCCATGCACGCCTATGTGCACACAAAATCTGATAAAATATACATAATTCAGACTAGAAGCATTTCCACTGGGCGGCACAAGTTAATTGACAGGCTTATTCATTTCAAATTGACTGCACTGTGTTGGTGATATGCACACGCCCACCACTTTATCATGGACGTCACTCCGATGCCGATTTCAGTTCGCTTAGGAGGTACATGTAGGGATAAATTTAGCCCAATGTGTTAAAGGTTGAAGATGGTATCTTTCACATATTCTGTCCCAGGATTTGATACCCAAAGTATTGAAATACAGGAATGAAATTATGTAACTCCCTCTGAACCGGTGGTCTTGACAGTTCCAAACTGATATCAACACTGTCATGAACATAAAGGAAGTGATGATATACTTATCATTGTCTTGTGAATATTTGTCTAGAATTTCACAAGTTTTGTATGCCAATGACAGGCAATTGTTAAACTTTTTTCTATCAGTACTATTGTACCAATACGGTAGAGAGAGGGTTAATTAAGTTTATATACATGTACTGTTTGAAATTTCAATGTTTTACAGAAAATATGTGAAATGTCAGTTAAAACGTCTAGAGGGAGAGGGTGGGTGGGGATTTGGTTTGATGTCACACATATGTTGACAGCCAGTTGGTTGGTGGAGGGAGCCGGAGTACCCGGAGAGAACCACCGCCTGTCGGCAAGTAACCGGCAAAAATTTCACACATGCACCATGCACATAGGTGAAAAAATCCTGTTCTTTAATCATTGGTATAAAAAAGTTGATCAAAAGCTGAAAGCAATGAAAAACTTTGTACTGTGGAATTTACGGACTCTTTGGAAATTGAGGTGTACATTACTTCAAATTGAGTATGTAAATTTTGGGCTAAAAAAAAAATCGACCATAGAGGTCCATGTCCCCCACTAGCAGCACCAGTTATGGTGGATTACATGGCTGATGGTGGCCATATTGGATTAAGCACGTCCTTGAAAAACAATCCTAATCCTCCTCTCAACAATGTCAAGGCACTCCCCAGGTATGAAGTAGATCGGTTGAATCGTTCTCGAGCTATTGTCCGGATAAGATCCAACTGCTTATAATCCAATATGGCTGACGGCGGCCATATTAGATTACGCACATTGCTAAAAAAACAATCCCAACCGTCCTCAACCGAGGGTGGGTGGGGATTTGGTTTGATGTCACACATATGTTGACAGCCAGTTGGTTGGTGGAGGGAGCCGGAGTACCCGGAGAGAACCACCGCCTGTCGGCAAGTAACTGGCAAAAATTTCACACATGCACCATGCACATAGGTGAAAAAATCCTGTTCTTTAATCATTGGTATAAAAAAGTTGATCGAAAGCAATGAAAAACTTTGTACTGTGGAATTTACGGACTCTTTGGAAATTGAGGTGTACATTACTTCAAATTGAGTATGTAAATTTTGGGCTAAAAAAAAAATCGACCATGGAGGTCCATGTCCCCCGCTAGCAGCACCAGTTATGGTGGATTACATGGCTGATGGTGGCCATATTGGATTAAGCACGTCCTTGAAAAACAATCCTAATCCTCCTCTCAACAATGTCAAGGCACTCCCCAGGTATGAAGTAGATCGGTTGAATCGTTCTCGAGTTATTGTCCAGACAAGATCCAACTGCTTATAATCCAATATGGCTGACGGCGGCCATATTAGATTACGCACATTGCTAAAAAACAATCCCAACCGTCCTCTCACCAATGTCAAGGCACACCCCAAATTTGAAGTTGATCGGTTAAATCGTTCACGAGTTATTGTCCGGACAAGAAAATCTAAGATCCAACTGTTTATAATCCAAAATGGCTGACGGCGGCCATATTGGATTACGCACATCAGTCTTTTCGATGAGCAGATTAAGGGCGAGTTGTAAATCACTCTCCTGAAATGCTTTGGGGGAGCTGTCGCTATCCTTGTCAATTGCTCGCCCAAAACACTACTGGGAGAGCAATATCATTTCAACAAAATAATTAGCCAAAACAATTGTAAATATCTTCCACAATCTATGATTATTTCAAAGACGAATTAAAAAAGTTCTTAGATATTGAACTTTATTTAGATTTGAACTTTTTTTTTCAAATTTTCTGTTCAACTATTACTAGTATAATCTAAATGGAATATATTTATCAGTTTTATGTAATTTTCAGTTTTTTAATTAATTTCTAATGTACATGTACATGTATGTAAATTATTCTAAATATTAAACATTTATAAATAATGTTGGTGTTTGTTACCAAATCAAACCTGTTATCACTTAAATGCCAATATCCTCCATTTGGAGATCTTCTGCAAACAAAATTATCTCCCTTGATCGCTGCGTCGATCGTCCGCCAGGTGGCGTGCACTCCGCGCATGTCCATCACTCTTTTTCCCATGTTGAGCAAGACCTGTTTTGAGTCAAGGCCGAGCACAGAGGGGAGGATGGGTTGGGCAAATCAACGTTGATAACAGGTTTGATTTGGTAACAAACACCAACATTATTTATAAATGTTTAATGTTTGTGTCCCAAATCTTCACCTGTTATCACTTAAATGCCAGACTCCCAACAGAGGAGGTTGGGTAGCCGGCCTTGTGACTTGCTTTTGGATTAAGCGGAGCACGCCTTGTTCTGATTTTGTAAATCTAATATGCTTAATAATATCCTGATAATTCCCATGTCGTATAGAAGCGTAGGGAACTCAAGGTATTACAAGTAATGCGGCGAGAGGTGGACTCTGTTCCATCGTTTGCTCGCATACTTGGCTAGATAATCAGATGCCATCGTGATGCCTTGAAGTCCCTTCGTCTCTGGCATGGTATGTCTTCTATACTTACCAAATTGTCGGGATCTTGCTTGCTTGAGCGGCGCCCCCCCCTTTTTTCTTGATGGAATTAGT
>JAVTVY010031639.1:0-12811 GCA_036873755.1 Hanleya hanleyi | reverse complement strand
AATCAAGATATTAACAGACAGTGATAGTGTACTGTTCCAGCTGTCTCCCCTTCAGTGATTGATCATTCGACCCCTTTCATCAACCTGTACCCATCTCGGTCATCTATACGCAGTAAGACTGACCCTGGGATCGTGTGTATCCATGTTCAGCCTACTTTCGGCAACTGCTAGAGAAAATTTCCATAAATCAATACCACGTGACTTCGTCAGCCAATCAGCTAAAGTCTACCGACATAACCTCAACGTAACTCGCCATTTTCGAGTCATGGGATGAACTACTTGTTCAAACTTTCAGATCCACCACACCTCTCGGTTGATATGAAAGTTAAACATACCTATATATCTTGTAAGTCCAGGCAATATCTGTTTCAGAAGTGATATGAAAACCTGTAATTTATGAGATTTCTCGAGTCTGTTCTCCGCCAGATGAAGGCCGAACAGAATCCGGTAAAATACCGGATATCGCTCCGCAATAATGGAGATACACGATTCGCAAGCCATTTTATGGATGGCGAAGTGTACGCAAATGCTCTTTCATTTTAAACTATGAGCATTCTCATTCGATCACTATGTATAGGAGCCACCCCAATCTTCATACACAACCACGTGACTGTCTCAGTTGACCAACGACATAGCGCGGCCTCGTTTTCGATTTCAAAAGCGGCGTCTAACTGGGAAAATGTTATTGTTGCTGCATCAGCCGAGCATTGGCCCTCCGTAGATGGGTCCAATACTATAGGCTAACCCTATCCTAGCCAAGTTGTCATGACTTCGTTCGTGTAGGAAGGAACGAAGCCATGCCAAATTGGCTAACCCTATCCCCCCTCCATGTCTGCAAGTAAGGTAGTTAAAATGCGGCCGTGATATCACATCAATTCATGGATGGTTTTCTCCATATAAGGGATTGCCGTGCTTGCTGTTAAATTTCCCGCCATTAACCGGAAATGGAAAGTGGTCTGGCATGACTCTAACGCATCAAAGTCCTCGAAGCAACCTCCCCACAGCGCAGGCTCCATTACCATCCCTGCCACCAATAGCGAAAGTTGACCTTTACTACGTTGCTATGACGTATAGGGGAAACCAACCAATGCACAGTTCAGTTTGAATCCGGCCGAACAACTCCTTTAGCGGTGCACATGAACGAACTACTTTTCATATCCTCTGTCCAGATAAACAGGGAAAATTATCTCCAGATAATTCTTTTTAACGCTAGGTCAACAGAGGTATTATGCAGACTTGAAAAGTAATCGAAATGTTCGGTAAACATCTATTTTACTGTATATGATGTCACTTCCGGCGATGTTCGCGAAGGCCCCGAATCCGGTCCAAAAATCTGACTGGTGGCTGGGGTGTTATAAGACCCCCAGCGAGGTGGTTGTCCTCGAAGTTTGATCTCTACTGGCAGATCAAGCCGTAGCGGACTGTGGGAGTAGATGATTATTTACATGAAGTCCGTATTTTCAAACATAGACAAGCTCTCACAAAGCTGTGAACTAGCTCCCACAGTCTGGTTGTTGAAACTGGGCGATATCTGTGGGTTTCAAGTCGAGGACGAAATTCATTTCTCACTTCAATGCGCTCTTTATGAGGAAGAAAGCCAAACAAAATCTTCTGTGCGAGTTAGAGAATAATAGAAATACCCCGTGACATGAATGGGAAAGTAAATATGCATCTTACCCCTACAAATGGAACAGCTAGCCCCCATGGTGGCAAAGCATGTTTTCAATGTTTTGAGAAACGAAAAGCTCACATAGATCGTTATGTTTGATGAAGTAAATTGCTAACTTCTTATTACATATACAAAAATACAATATACACATAGTAGATCCGATTTCTGAATAAGTATAGGATTTGAGAGTTAAGTAGATCTGATTTCTGAATATAGTTATCAGGAAGAAATTGTTCATGTGGGTATCTTTGTTCGCTTATGCCAGTTGTGGAAGCTAGCAAAATATGTACACGATTGTTTTTTGTTGCTGGGAGATAATGAGGCAATGAGATAGTGGGGTATATATGTGTTACATTATGCATTAAGTTACCCCTGCTGCCAATTAATGGTTCAGAATAATGGTTCTAATTTATATTTAGGCGAAAACATTGAATCAACAGTGCTTTATTGCCATATGGATGCCAATGTGCTGGCCAATGTCATTTAGTGCTTCCTGTTTACCGTACCATAGTTTGTTTTAAACATGTAATATATGTTTTTTTTTATGTATATGTTTTATGTATGTGTGTGTCTTTAGCCTTCGGGCATGATTGAACAATAAATGATCTCTCTCTTATGCAATATACGAGCTGTGACAGCGAAACAGCTCACCAATTACCAGTATACGAGTTGTCAGAGCATTTCCATCATAGCTCTCTAGATTTGTATCTAATACCGCTTATGCCGGTGCTAGGGGCCGTATGGTCATATCATCCAAGTTGCCACATGAACAGGTACAATAAAAGCGTACCTGAGATACAACACATATCACTAATCGTTAGATTCTTGGTATGTGCTTTAGAATAGGTTAACCAGAGGACTATTCTGTGAAGTCATGTGACGCAGTCAGTATGTCGGCACCTCTTCCCACTTCCCTTATATGTGTTGTAATTATCTCCCTTATTTGTGTGTTTGTATGCGACCTCGTTGAGGTGTTCTGTACATTAAATTGAGTTGAATTGAATTATATTTCTAAGGGTACTTTCCCTTGAACTTTACTGTTGGACTGATTAAATATATTGAGTCTGTGCGAGCGCAAAGCGCGAGCGTTCGCCCTAGGCGTGGGGTCTGGGGTCAACCGCTAGTGACATCAGGGATTAACACACTTTCATGAAAAAAGCAGACAAATTTCTCAGGGATTAACACACTTTCATGAAAAAAGCAGACAAATTTCTGAATTACAGCAATTTTAATGAGAAAATTAATACTATGAGTAGTCGCCCTTGGCTACAATTACGCGCCCCAACTACAGCCTGTGACCCACTTTCGGGGGGTCGGCGGGTATACCTGTCGTGTTGTTTTTGTTGTTTGCTGGGAAAAGTATGAATATTTCCAAAACATAGCCAGCTGCAACTTAATACTTATATAATCCAGGCTTTTTTAATGCAGTACTGTTTATAACCATTAAAATAAAACGATGTTTCACCCTGCACGTGAATCAGCGAATCAGGTAATTTATTCAAATTGGGAAATACAGCTATGTTCCGAAAGAGAAATTATCCACGTCTGATACTGTGGAAAGTCTAAGTGACGTAAAGCAGCGTCGGCCAACGTTTGAAGTAAGGCTCTTGTTTTGGAGGGAGGGGGGTCTTTTCAGTATGGAATCAAACGGCACATGTGGTGATTGGAAAATAATCCAATTGCATATGGGAACGCCAAAAATATACAATAACTTGGTTCGAACGTCCATCGATGCCATTATAGGTCACTTCGACTGAGTTTCACAGTTTATAAGTAGAGTATGTTTGCTCTATGGAACATGGTTTATCGTGCAGAATCGGAAACAATATTATTCAACCCCAAAAACGTAACAGCAAGAGGAATATTTCTTGGGTAAACGCCGCACCACCTTTGTTAAAATTTTCAACATTATTGAAAGCCTCGTGGTCCTTTCTTGGAATAGTAAGATAATTTGATACACATTCAGACCCGGTATCAATAGTTCATAATATTCCCCAAGCCACGTAAATGTGTGATTTGTATATACTTTTCCTCAACAATGAAAATATTGCCGTTACTTTGTAACTGCCTACTTTGGAGACAAGTCATTTTTCAATGATGAATCTCTCTATTAACTAATGAATTTATATTGGAGGTGACTGAAATCGTTATTCCTGTTCCACCTGGGGTCGACATGCAGCGTTTCCGTCCGGACGGAGATGTTTCCCCTCGTATGGGTCGCCCGATTCGGAAATGGAAGTGTGACCCGGAATTAGGAAAACAACGTCGTAAATAAACGTTGCTTCCTTATAGTTTGTCCGGGAAATTTTTTTATATCACGTTATAGTGCAGAAATTTAGGCATACATTACGACTTCGCCGTTGATCTGGAGACATACTGAGGCCGGTTATGGTTGGCGCTGGTGGACAAAATTTCACATATAGCCCTCGGACTAATTCGATTTAATCCTCGGACTAAATCGACTTAATCCTAGGGCTAAATCGACCAATCGTAATACATTTCCTAAACCCCGGATTATATTCATTTAGTTCTCGGACTAAATGATTTAGCCCTCGGGTTGATTTGATCCAGTCCTGGACTGAATGGTTTAACCCGCGGACTAGACGATTTAACCCACGGACTAGATGATTTAGCCCGCGGACTAAATGCATTTAATCCTAGGTCTAATTCGATTTAGTTAGGGTTAAATTGACCAATTGTGATACATTTCCTAAACCTCGGGTTATATATATTTAGCTCTCGGACTGAACGATTTAGCCCTCGGGCTTGAATATTTAACCCTCGGAGTTATTGAATTAGTCCTCGGACTGAATGATTTAACACGCGGACAAGATGATTTAGTCCGCGGGCTGGATTATTTAGCCCGAGAGCTAGATCGTCCAATCAAATGTGCGTTTCTAGACCGCATATTAATCAAGAGCAAGATTAGAAGATGGCCACGTGGTATAAAGTATGCGCGTTTGTTCATTTTGATCGTTGCATATTTGTTCGACCTCAAATGCCTGCCCGTTGTCAAGTAATAACACTTTGACATGATAACAGTACCTGAACTTGTGGGGTAAATCCTGCTTGTGTTTGCTTTGCGTTGAGAGCAGCTGGATAAACCATAATCGGTTTTACGGCGGTAATCTGCTCTCTTATAGGCTTTGATGCACCATGCAGGCCCGGTAGTTATACATCACCACATGTACCCAAGGATTTTTGATAGCGTGGTCAAACCAATTCTTCCACATAATTCCGAAATATGGGCTGTTGAGATATTCATGAATGTTCCCCAATCGAAAGCGTTTATACCAAGTTTTGCAAGTTTACTACTGGGGTGAACAAAAAGGCATGTAATGCTGCTGTACGGGCAGAATTGGGCAGAATTCCCATGGTGCAACAAGCCAAGATCAACGAGAACACTGGTGTGGGTTTGTTAATTTGCCGAACTCCGCGCTTGTGGAACAGGCTAATATCGACATTGTCTTCAGTTTTCCGAGCCTGGGAGTTCTACATACTGTAACAAAATCTCCAAACATTAAGAATAATGGAAAATTTCAACTTGGTGATATATATGTAAAATAATACTTGGGTTTGATTGGACGATCTAGCCCTCGGGCTAAATAATCCAACCCGCGGACTAAATCATCTAGTCCGCGGGTTAAATCATTCAATCCGAGGACTAATTCAATCACTCCGAGGGTTAAATATTCAAGCCCGAGGGCTAAATCGCTCAGTCCGAGAGCTAAATATATATAACCCGAGGTTTAGTTAATGTATCACAATTGGTCAATTTAACCCTAACTAAATCGAATTAGACCTAGGATTAAATGCATTTAGTGCGCGGGCTAAATCATCTAGTCCGCGGGTTAAATCATCTAGTCCGCGGGTTAAATCATTCAGTCCAGGACTGGGTCAAATCAACCCGAGGGCTAAATCATTTAGTCCGAGAACTAAATGAATATAATCCGGGGTTTAGGAAATGTATTACGATTGGTCGATTTAGCCCTAGGATTAAATCGATTTAGCCCGAGGATTAAATCGAATTAGTCCGAGGTCTATATGGGAAATTTTGTCCACCAGCGCCAACCATATCCGGTAGCGGGTACTGACCATATAGTGGTTCGAAACTGGGTCACATACTGTACTATTATTCGCCCTCAGATACGGACCACAGTGCACGGACCTCGTCGATTCTGGGACAAACTGCGATCTAAGAGCTAAAAATGTTTCATCGGACACTTCGCATCTATGTTTTATCGTAGGCAAAATCAAAATTTGCTCAATGTCTGATTTTGAGAGAATAAATTCTGTTTTACCGTGAGATTTGAGACCGAGAGGCCTCTCTAAACATCTGGAGACTCAAGGCCAATCCGTGAGACTTGGCAGGTCTGATACACTGACTTATCACTCAACATTTATCGTATGCACAAATTGTTTGTTGTTCACAGTGTGTAAGCCTGTTCGGCTGGGATATATTTATGACGATAGAACTGTACGTCTTCCTGGCGCAGTCGCTGATGACACACACAAGCAATTTTAATCTTGGCAACATCTCAAGGTGATAGGAAGACAAGCAGTTGAGACCATCATGTGTTGGCGACAATTCTAGATGTCACTATAACCATGGAGCTATAAATCGAAAGGAGATACTGTTCCACAAGCCAGGACTGACTGGCCAGCGCTCACGCCCGCTGAGCTTTTGTGTTTGGAATAGCCGTCCAGCTGGGCTGTGTCTCTTTCATGTTCAATGTACTCTGCCGCTCTCTGATCCTGTGACTCCTTTCTGTTAAATTGGCACCAGACCACTATCAATTCTGTTACTTGTTATGTATTAGCGTTGAAAATCGGCAAAAATCCAGAAAATTCACAACGCATAAATCCATCTGGCATGTCAATATTTACCTTGTGGGACATTACCAGTGGAAGTCTTGACAGCTGTTAACCATTTCAAATTCCCGCCACTGACAGCTGATTGGTGCTACAGAATGTCATTTAATTTGTACACAGGGAGCCTTCTCACCCCTCACTGATCATGTCTCCATCCACCATGCTTTTCCCAAAGTGGCCCAAATCAACACCAGGAAGTACAGTTTCAAGCCTCATCTGCAAGTTGAAATATCAGATGTATCAGGAATGCTGAAAAATCGCAGCTCATAAAATCCATAAAGATCTGCTGACCCGGAAGTGATTAATTGTAGTCTGATGCCAATTAGAAATGGCCGGAAGTGAGGTGTCATCATGCGCAGTCTCCACAAATTAAAATCACCAAGTGAAAATTATGAGCATATGTCATGTTTATTTATTTGAAATAATTTCCCTTATCACAATATCTGAGTCATGGCTGTATGTCTTATTGGTGCTGAGCTACGGCACTTTGAAAACAGGCTGTCATTTCTCTATCTATATTGTATTTTCTCCTTTTATGCTAACTTCCGCATTTCCAAACATGACCCAAAAATGTGAGCGAGTAGCTATTACTATGAGTAATCGGAAAATCTATGGTTCTTACGGGGGGCTTATCCCATTCGTGCAAAATTAGCGATTGAAAATATATATTTCTCCATTTGAAATACATGGTGACTTCTGCCAAACTATGAAAATTGCACCGTTTTAATGACAAAATAACCCACTTTCCGCATTTCAAATCGGGAAAAAGTTATGCTTATGTTAAAGGTCGTAAACAGATCTATATCCTCGTGTTTAGCATTTCCGGGAGGCTTTACCTTAAATTGAATAAAATGGGATTTAGTAAGCATTACTTCAGCGTTTTCTCTGTATTTGATGCTTCAAAAAAGCTATTAAGTAATGACCCGGCGTCCGTTTGTGTATACCCCCATGGAGCTGATTGCTCGGTGAGTAATCCGCGAATACACAATTGGCAGTGCGATCGTTTAACGGTCGCTTGTGAGATTATAACAGGCCCATTGAATGTTATTGTTTTGCCGTTTAAAGACTGCGATTGCAGATATTTATAATCAAGAAAAAGACATTACTCAAGCCAGAACAAATTATTGTAAATACCACGAAAAATATATACATGCGGTGTTCCTCACAATGGGAAAAGAACACTTTTTTGCATTGATGAATGAATACCCAGCACGGTATCAATAACATAGTTTCCTTAATTCTTTGGAAACAGGAAACGTTAACTAACACATCGCATATGATAGATTTGTACACTTTTGCAAATTATATGAAAGTAAAATGGGTAAAATGATTTTCGGAAAGTTCATCATATTCAGTTTTAATGGAGGCAATCCTGAACCCCTCTGGGAAAGATATGTGGCGATTGGGATTAGAAGGTGTAGAAGAATTACTGAGACATTTAAATAACCCCTTCTGGAATGACGTTCTGTCTGCATGGTTGAAATTGCTAAAATGTGAAAGGACAACTGATGTAGAAAAAGACAGCGTACTTTATGATTTTGGCCCATACTCGGAATGGAAAACAATTTCCCGGTGGTGGGAGAAAGGTGCAACCCAATTAAGTCACTTAATTGAAGGAAATGGTAAATTCTTAACATTCGAAAAGTTTAGTCAAGAATTTCATATTGATAAAAAAGACTTTATGTTATATTATGCTATAATTCACAACATTCCAAATGACAAAAAGAAAAAAGTAAAAAACATACAATTCGGCCGTTTTTATTTACAGCCACCCGACTCTATGCTTAATAAAATAAAGAATCAGAAATGTTTGAAGTTCATTTACAAACACCTTTTGGAAGCATCAAAAATGAAACCTGCAAGCACAGAGAAAAAATGGAATGAGGAACTTCGTGAGTAGTAGGGAGCACGCACCGAAGGGCCAATTGACCTCAAAAATTTGCATATGACCTCTGTGACGTCACAGCGACAGCCAATCAGAAGCGCGTATTTTGAGATGTGGGTGTGGCTATGTGTGTGCGCATGCGTGAGTTTTGGCGGGAAAGTTTTATGTTAATGAGGTCATTGGTGCATTGGGACTATTCAAGATGGCGGCTTGTTTTTTCTAGGTTAGGGGTGGTCGGTTTCAAGATGGCGGCCGATTGCACTTGTTTGACCCTTCATTTGCATATTTTCAAGATGGCGGCTTGTTTTTTCTAGGTTAGGGGTGGTCGGATTCAAGATGGCGGCCTGTTTTTGTAGGTCAAGTACACTTGCACTTGTTTCGCGCCTCATTTGCCTATTTTCAAGATGGCGGCCTGTTTTTTCTAGGTTAGGGGTGGTCGGATTCAAGATGGCGGCCTGTTTTTTTTGTAGGTCAAGAAAACTTGTTTGGACTTGTTTGCCCCTTCATTTGCCTATTTTCAAGATGGCGGCCTGTTTTTTCTAGGTTAGGGGTGGTCGGATTCAAGATGGCGGCCTGTTTTTGTAGGTCAAGGTCACTTGCACTTGTTTCGCGCCTCATTTGCCTATTTTCAAGATGGCGGCCTGTTTTTTCTAGGTTAGGGGTGGTCGGATTCAAGATGGCGGCCTGTTTTTTTTGTAGGTCAAGGTCAATTGCACTTGTTTCGCTCGTCCTCATTTGCATATTTTCAAGATGGCGGCTTGTTTTTTCTAGGTTAGGGGTGGTCGGATTCAAGATGGCGGTCAATTGCACTTGTTTGACATGGGATGAGACTTATACAATTTTCGGAACTTTTTTTCCTTTTTTAATAGTCAAATAGCTCCAAAAACGTCTATTTCCATTCTTGCGCATGCGCAGAATGGTGATAGTTCAACCCACACCAGTCCATCAGATGGCCCTTCATCTCACCTTCACATTGATACCTCACTCGGCTCCATCGGACCACTAGGGGCGCCCCTAACATCAAAAAGGTTATTTTGCAGTTCGATAGCAAAACCTGGTGTGCGAGGATTATTTTTATTTTGCAGGTAGTGGGTCGAGTGAGGTGTCAAATTGAAGCTGACGTGAAATGTTTCAGATTGATACCTCACTCGACTCCATTGGGCCACTAGGGGCGCCTCTAACTCCAAAAAAAGGTGTTTGAAGATTACGCATGCGCAGAATGCTGATAGTTCAACCCACACCCAGTCTATCAGATGCGCCTTCACGTTACCTTCAATTTGATACCTCATTCGACCCGATTGCACCATTAGGGACGCCTCTAACCTCAAACAGGCTATTTTTGAACATTGATATTTTTCATATTATCTTTGCGCATGCGCAGAATTACCCTAATTCAAGCCCACACCCAGTCTATCAGATGCTCCTTCACGTTACCTTCAATTTAATACCTCACTCGACCCGATTGGACCACTAGGGACGCCTCTAACGCCAAAAAGGTTATTTTGCACATCGATATCAACATCTCGTGTACGAAGTTTGATTTTTTATTTTTTTTTTTTTTTTTATTTTGGCGGTAGTGGATCGAGTGAGGTATCCAATTGAAGCTGACGTGAAATGCTTCACAATGATACCGGACTCGACCCGATTGGTCCACTAGGGGCACCTCTAAAGGTATTTTGAAGATTGATGTTGATTGATGTTGATATTGATGTTTGGCGTTAGGGCAGCCCCTAGTAGTCCAATCGGGTCGAGTGAGGTATCAATGTGAAGCATTTCACGTCAGCTTCAATATGATACCTCACTCGACCCGTCAATTTTTTGACTTTGTGTACGAAATTTTTTTTTGAAAATTTTTTGAAAATTTTTTTATTTTTTTTTTTTTGGGGAAAAAAAGCATGATTGGAGCTAATGTTAAGTTGGTGTGCTAATGAAAGAAGTTTCTCTTTCGGAAAGATGGATTGGCCCTGAAAAGGGCCTTTGATAGTGTGATACGACACACTTTAAGCGCGGAATATTCGCCTCACGCTTCCTACATGTTTTCGACAAATGGGACATCTTATCTTGAAATGTACCTCTCCGGCGTCAACGCATCGGCATTGGGCTCCTTCACATGTGAGTTGGATCCAGCAATCCTTGCACATACACAGATGTCCACAGGGTAGAACCGCGTATAAGCTTTCTTCATTCGAGCAGATGCTACATTGTTTGATTTTTTCTTCATGATGTCGTAGTTTCTTTTGTCTGGTAATTTCCTCTTCCAAGCCCGCCATTGTGGTTTCCATTCCCAACATCGCTCCCCTCATGTCGATAATTTGTTCGTTGAGGCGTGATATTTCATCTGTGTGTCGGCATCGTGCTCTTGTTTCAGTGTCTGCAGTCGAAGTGGTGGTTGATGGAGGTCTAGTAGTTAACCATACACTGGCTAGTTCTCTATCACGGGTGTCGTCCTGGTTATCTTCTTGTTGTATGTCCTCCTCCATTCTGTTGTTGTTGTCTTGTTCACTTTCCCCGAGTTCTTCTTCTGTACTTGTTAACCTCGTTACATCTTCAAGAACGCGTTGAAAACTGGAGACAATAGCCATTCTGCCATCTTCTTCCCGGGTAATTATCTCGCTATGTTCTTCTTCTGTACCCCTATTCCTTGGATCTCTAGGTTGATGGGTAAATAAGGCTCGTCGTCTTAAACTCATGATGTGTAGTTGTTAATAAAATGTGTGAACATACACGTTATTTATACTCGGCTGTGTGTGTGTGTGTGTTTCAAGATGGTGGCTTGTTTTTTGTATGTTAGGGGTAGTCGGTTTTCAAGATGGTGGTCAAGGTCAATTTCACTTTCCCGATCCCCTAGCAATCCACTTTCCCGATCCCCAGCCCTCATTTGCATATGTGTTTCAAGATCCCCAGCCTGTCACTTTCCCGATGCCCAGCCCTCATTTGCATATGTGTTTCAAGATCCCCAGCCTGTCACTTTCCCGATGCCCAGCCCTCATTTGCATATGTGTTTCAAGATCCCCAGCCTGTCACTTTCCCGATCCCCAGCCGCCCTCATTTACCACGCTTATCAAAATAAATTTTCCTACCCCTTATACCGGGGTTTTTAAAACAATTTTTAAAGTCCCTTATCCCTGGGACTATGTAATATTAAATCCTGTGTATATATATATTATAAGTTATACCAGTGTCTTGCGTTGGTATACAGGCTGATATTTCGTCGAGAAGATAAATATTTTCATTTATCTTCGAGACGAAATATCAGCCTGTATATCAACGCAAGACACTGGTATAACGAATTTATCACATTGAAGAGCTATTTTTCTGGTTGGTTTAACATATATCACCAACTCAAAAGAAAAACAGGCATAACTCAACGTTGAACAACGACAACGTAAGACATCGTGAGTCGGACAGGCAGCTTCGATCTCTTTTCGATCTGTTCCGCGATGAACAATAAACTGGATGAAATACTTAGCTGACATTCTGACGTTCCTGTTTATGTGGCATATAAAGCTTTGGATGATAATTTATTTCTTATCTTCATCCGCAAATACACAATTTGCCTCGCACAACTTTGGCCGGTGGGAATGTGCCCTCGTGGATATCCAATACCCTTACTCGTGGTACAACGTGCGAGCCAATGAAGTGTGGTACGAGGTCACCTACGAAGGTAAAAACACCCGACTCACCCTGCCCGAAGGCCAATACGATACCCCCAAAGAGTTCATGGGGGGGCTGTCAAGACTGATGCATGATAAGGCGCTACGGGGTGACGGATAGTGCAACACGCCTGATAGCCTTGCGCTTCAAGAGAAACGTGTTCTTCGATGTCAACGTACGGCAACGATAAGGGGGCAACAGCTTACCGTCACCGATACCGTGAATGTGAAACTCAGTCTCACACTGCAGCAAATGCTGGTTTCGATCTACAGACGTTCGCTTTCGGTCCCAACCAACACCATGGCGAGATGCCGATGGATACAGAAGCTCGGGTAAGGTAATGACCTACGTGCTGTCACTCGACGTGGTGGACAACTCGCATCGGGCGATATCAACACACTCCTTGTTACAGGTCCCCATTAAAAAGACGTATGGAGGTCAAGTCACCCACAGTTTCACCCACATGCTCTACTTGCCCGTACGACAAACTGACATCAATACGATCACGGTGGATATAAGAGATGACACGGGACGACCGGTGGCATTCGAACGAGGAAAAGTGGTGCTGACACTTCATTTTCGACAAGCACGTGCTCCCACTTTGCATAATGAAAGTACCTTACGAGTGCGATGCACGGAGCTATATGGACTATTATGCCGGGGTGGCTTTCCGGTCTTTAGCGGTGCACGCATGCAACGAGGACATGGGCTGGGGAACATACTCGGCAGTA
>JAVTVY010031638.1:0-13242 GCA_036873755.1 Hanleya hanleyi | reverse complement strand
CGAGAAATCCCACGTGGATACATGTCTGTACGGTATGTGACCTTTAGCATCAAGTTCTTCCGTAAGACATTTTGAGTTTTTCAATATCCATATACATTCAACGCCAGAGTTCTTAGAAATAATGGCGCAATACCTTTCCCAAAATGCTTTTACCTCCTGAAGGGCCCTCGTCAATAGGGCTGAAAGAAGCTTGGTGGTGCAGCTTCTAGAACCAGCTATGAATCTAGCTTTGTATGGTGATTTATGCATTTTGGGAGTCCAGTATATTTTTGGTATGTCGCTATGATTGGTTGGAAGACAAATACCTCTTTCCCTGAGAAACTTTTTTGTGATTGTTAAATAAATCTTCCAGAGTAAATGCAGTTTGGGAGTAAGTAGACGTATTTGATGAAGATATGTCTACACTCATTTCTTTAACCAGCACCTGGTAATAGTAATATTTACATATGAATATTATATTATTCGGAGCTTTGTCTGCTGGGACTATGACGAATTTACTCTGGAGATTTGCTTTGGCAGAAGAAAGTTTGTTACATCAGCATACTCTAGCCCTCTCCCGTATTACATATTTCATGTCGATTTACAATGAAGTCGCATAACAACAAGCGAGGACCTCAACATGTACTTCCATAAAAGCGAGGATTTGATGCAATCATGTTTTTGTATAAGACTAAGGACTTCGCGCGATAATAACCTATTTTACATGTAGTACAGAAGACTGTATAGATAGGTCGTCGATTATGGATTCCGAACTTCTTTAGCGGACCACGCACTAGCCTAAGTCACCCAAAACAGAGAAGTTGGTCTTCCAGTATGGTAAGCTCCATTATTTCGTGAAAGCACGAAACAGTGTTTTCATTTTTCTGACTGTGTGCGAAGTCAACGTGTGAAGCGAGTGTAACACTCATTTCTCATATTGACGATTTCCCGAGGACTGTCTTAAAACGATGTCACGTGGTAGTTTGCTGGTCATAGAATTGTATCGAGCAAAATTCTTCCGAGGACTCGGGTGTAAGTCCTCACTAGTTCCGGAGGTCCTCGGAAAGTTGTTGTGTATTCAAGGTCGAGTCCTCGGTCGTTAGAGAACACATACGCGCACACACAAACGCTCGCACCCACACACAACCACCACCACCACCACCACCACCATCACTGCTACCAGCGCCACTACCACCTCCACAAACTCAACCCACACTATCGTTTGCGTTAAGTCGTTAAAGCTATAAGATAGGCGTTAAAATAGAAGTTAAGGCTTTGCGTGGGTAACTCTGCCCGACAAAAAAGACCCATCATGCCCTTGCCAATACACCCTGTCGCCCACGGTATCCCCCACACCCAACTGCATGGCTATGCCAGGATGGCCCATCTATCACCCAAACACACACATGTTCACCCCTAAAATGCCATGTTTCTCTAATAGTCCTCGACTGTGCATGCACACCATGAGGTCATTTACGGTCAAACTTACTCCAATCGTAGTCTGCACATCGAGAGCTTGAAGACGATACCCTGCAGTCCATATATGGACCCAGCATGGTCCCTGAAAAATCCGTGCGAAATGTTCACCGATATCCCATAATAAGCCAATTACCTAAATTTTTGCCTTTTCCATTTGACAGTGATTGGCGTTTAGTTCACGGATATTACCACATTCGCACGGAGCGAACTTTTGATATTCTCTACCGCCTAACAGAGCCAGACTTTTCGTCGGGAATAATCCCTTTGCTGTTTAAGTTTACCACGCACACTGTCTGGAAATGATGCCATATTTAGATATTGTTTCCCGATAATGCTTACTATATTGGCCCATCATGACGTCACTTCTGATCAAAACCACTCCAATCGTGGTCGACTTGCCGGCAGCTTCCTGACGAGACCATGCGTGCCATATCTGGACCCAGGATGGTCCCTAAGTCGCTCAAACGCTCCCATGCTCATCCCCAAAATGCTAACTTTCTCTTATACTCCTCGACTGCACATGCGCACCATAACGTCACTTCTGGTCAGATTCGCCCCAAGTGTAGTCTACATGCCGAGCGCTTCAAGACGAGACTCCACACGACTCATTAGACTCAGGTATACCCACCTAGACTCACTTGACTGGGTTTTGCGGATTTCTTGGCGTAAAGTATGTTCTTGCGCATGTTTTCCGGCAAAATCCTAGTTTTTCATTCACCCGTCAGTCACCTGCTCTCGACTAGCGCTACTCACCCTGTACGATCCTAGTGGACAAGGTACGATTCACATACACTTGATGGGATGCGACCTGATGTAAAGTACGTTTTTTTCCAAATCGAGTCCGTTTTCAGGATTTTTCCGGAATCCCAGGTTTGCATCTATCCACCGGTTATGTGACCGGATGATCGCTCCTCACCTGTACGACTCCTATGGATCAAGCTTAACCCACGTACACTTGACGAGATGTGAAGTACGTTTTTCCACATTGAGTCCGTTTTACGTGAGTTTTCCGGGATACCAGGTTTGCATCCACCCACTGGTCACGTGACACGACGAGCGCTCCCCATCGGCATGACCCCTGTGGACCAGGCTTGACCCAAATACACTTTATGGAATGTGAGGTCCATTTATCCGATTTAGACCAATTTTCCGGATTTTTCTGGAAATTCTACTTTTTCTTCCTCTCACAAGTCAGCTGATCGGTCCCAATGAGAGCACGCCCCCTGTGGAACAGGTATTTCCCATATACGCTTGACGGGATGTAAAGTCTTTTTTCCGCATTCAGTCCTTTTTCCGTCTTTTTTTTTGAATCCTAGGTTTGCCTCCACCCACCAAATCACGTGCCAGGAGACCGCACTTGTTCACTTGTTCCGGGACGAGGCTCCCCATCCTGTATGACCACTGTCGACCAGGAATATAGTCCGTGTTTCCACAATGAGTCTATTTTACGCATTTTTCCGTAATCCTAGTTTTGCATCCAGGCGCCAGGCACGTGACCGGAAGTGAACTCGCATCGGAATTGACTTTCGCACCGGAAGTGACCTTTGACCCAGAAGTGCCTCGTATCAGAAGTGAACTCGAGCGGAAGTGACGTCACAAGTCAACACGATTTACCCACCACGCAAATCATAAGGGATTTGTCCTTTCTATAATACTGTCGAAATTATCATATTGTAACGAATATTGGTATCCCCTAAACGTTAAATCAGGACTAAGCACAAGCCCGAACCAAAGCGCCAGTCTGGAACGGAGTGTGCACGCCAACCTGGAAATGGACGGAAATCGGGGTCTACATGATGCCACAACGCTCAGCATAATTACGGACATACAACGGGTATATAACTGAATGAACTTACCGTCCAGTATTTGTGTCCATTCTTGATCTGTGATATCAACAGAGAATACTGCATAATGTTCCCGTTAACAAAGAAAACTGTGCAAACTGTATACAGCGATATAATTAGCGGTAACGAAAGTGAAACTAGAAGTCGGGAATTCCCCACAAGGTCTGCTCTGTGATAACGGTTGGAGTTATCGTTCCTAAACTGTACAATGGTGTGAGTTGTCTTTGACTGGATAGTGCAGATGGCGCTGCGGGAAAGTGTGAGATTTCATACGGGCAACTAGACGGCATGTACGTGGCCTGATGTGTATAAAAGACGGAGATCAGGCATGGAAATCACTTCGGAACTGAACTGCAACCAGGTAACAGCTCTTCTCTATTGGGCTATAGACTAAAAAGTGGTACCTACAGGGAACATTGTGTACTTTAACAACGGAGACGGACGTGTAATCGGTGGACGGTGCCGGTATGGAAAAGAGGGAACATAGGAAGTCCAGTGTCTGTTGTATTAGTGAAGGGTATCGAGCAGCAGTGTGGTCGGCGAATGCTGGGATGCGTTGGGGCGACCGGTAATATTCCAAGGGATATGGAATTGGGCTGCTGATACATGGAAGCACTATACCGCACTGGCGATACCTAGGATCCAACTGTACCTACACTGTAAAAACGGTCAATTTCAGGGAGTAAATGTTCAACCTGTTATCAGTTCAACGTTGAACCAATTTTTAATGACAGTAAACGTTTACCCGGAATCTGGTTGAACGTTTTCAGTTCGAATTCAAGCATATATTGATACTTGCATGGAGGTAAATGTTGAACCTGTTATTGGTTCTTCTTTCAACCTATAACTGGTTCTACGTATAACCACATGATACTAGCTTGGGCGTAAACGTTGAACCTATTATTGGTTCTACGTTCAACCTATAACTGGTTATACGTTTAACCACATGAAACTCCGTGCATGGTAAAACGACACCAACATGACCGAAACAATGGGATATGAATGTCTGAGAACAGGTAGTAATTTTCTTATTAATATTAAGTTAAATTCTGCAGACTTTTCCAAATAAACCATGTGGTTATGCTTAAAACTGAATGTCCAAGTCGTTAATAACGCGTGTCGATTTGGGAAACTTCGCTGTTATGCACTTATTTTGATGGCATATTACCACTATTTTCGCTCATAAAATAGCCTATCAACAGTCAGAAACAATCATAGAAGTTATCAAAAATGAAAGACGTAATACTGTTGTGTGGGTCAAAATTATTCCCGACCGAGTATACGTTCAACTGTTTTTCGGTTCAACGTATTTTCCGCCCTCGTTATTGTTTTTCCCGCGGTGGTCGTCAAAAGAACCACTTTTTGGTTCAACGTTCAACTGGACTATGGTTCAACTGGCCATCGGTTATCGTCCTTCGTTTTATGAAGCGCCACCTGCTGGATTGCAGTGTGAGGAGGAGAACGTGTGGTGTTGTTGGCAGCTTAACAATGAACATTACTCGTCCCGTTACATCTGTTTTCTGGTAAGTAATATGGACAAACAATTGTTTGAACTGCGCTTCAACACTGAATACATTACGCACAGAAATCTCGTCCCCGTTGCTTTCGCTTTATGTTTTGAAATCGAAGCTGTGTCGAAAACTGGGCTATGCTTCATTGTTCATTCTCCGTTCATTTATTCATTGCGTGAAAGAATTTTGCTGTCTGTTGTCTGTTTTAATATGTCATTGATATAATTTACTGTTACCACTTGTCGGTATTTTGCAATTTCCAATCACTTATTACATTTAGCATGTCGTTTTTCCATACCAGTTGTGGATGAGTGCAATCTAAGGCCCTTACAGGCTATATAATTTCCTATGTATTTCCAAAAAAAGAATTAATTAAACTGTCACTATATCTGCATAGGTCAACAGCTATATACATATGGATACCAGTAATTATCAGCCGCGTTGTCCACAAAAATACTTGCAATACGCTTTGTGGATTGTTAAACTCTAAGGTCCTTGCAAACTAATATGCATTAATCTCCTATTCCAAAAAAAAAAAATACATTAAGACATTATATAGTATTGTTCACTGGACATATTCCTATGCATGTTATAATCCTATAATAATTCAAAACATCTATTAACATTCAGTCACCCCTCAAATATATACTATTTTTATGTGGCAAGACCATGTGGGATTGATTTCATGAGATATTCCCGAGGCAGGGTGGTGGCATGAGAAATTGCCAGGGGTTGCGAGGGGCCGAGTGAGTGAGTGCTTGTCATGAAAATCGGGATATTTCTCCCAACTTTTATGAATAAATTAGTTATATTAGATCTTACTCCATTTAATATTTTCTCCTACAGAAAGTGTAACAGGGAGAAGGTCAGAAAGAAGCCATTTGTTTGAGTCTGACTGTTGGAGGAAGATGAAGGAGGCGACAGTGTATATGGCTCCCACAGAGCTCCCACAGAGTGAACATCATCATCTTGTAATGGATTTTATCGCGATTGAAGATGTAAGGAATAATCTGTCATTTTCAATGCTAATAATCAGATATATGATGCTCATAGACCATACTAAAACCAGCAACAAGAATGAATAATTTTGCCACTCTGTTGGTGAGTGTGGGGGGGGGGGGGTCATCAAGGCTTCATCTGCAGATGGCTCAATGTACAGTTGATGAGTTCAGATTTTATAGAATGGTACTTACAAATGTAAGCTTATATTGACAGGATAGTGAAAACAAATTATATTGCACAATTCTTTATTTGTTTAATAGGACCAACTGCTTGCAAGAAAGATCAGAGACACGTCACAGTGCGGATCATTACATTACAGGGTTTCGGATGATACTTTAGAGGGTTTCGGATGATGGTGGAAGTGTGTGCATTATTTCATAACTTGGACTATGTGAAATAATTGGTCTCTGACATGCCTGCATCACAAGATAATGGCTACCGGTATCATTGGATGTGACAGAAAAGATGAAATGGTAATGTGATTATACTGATACAACAAATATTCAGGCTAAAGCTGTGGTACCATATTACATATAGAAGAGGAACAAAACGGAACTGTGTTGAATCTTCACCATTCCTGAACACCCTTACAAAAAAATCAACCACAATGGCCGGCATACTACTGGTGATAGAAAAGTGACACCATCGTATGCAAACAAAGTCTCATTACTGTGATAGAATGATGAACAATGTGCATATACCTGTAGCCCTCTCATCTGTTGACAATGGTTGAAGCAGATGGCCCAACATAACACTCTGCAGCTACATGTAGATGAGAAGACAAGGGTGTTGTTTACTATGAATTAACTGTGATGTTGAATACAAGAAAACAATGCAACACTTGATATATCACAAATCATCGATACATGACGAATAATTGACTTCAGATACAAAAGTCAATGTGTGAAGTCTGACCACCTTTACATGTACTCTGTACAGGAAGGTGGATATAAATTTTTATTTACCATATTATGACTCGGTATGTCCCAGATCATTAATACATTGTGTAATATAATTTGACTCGGGTACATAAGTCACTGTGTGAATTCTGGCCACTTTGTAGGAAGGTCTTACACACTTCAACTGTGTATTTAGGTCCCATAACTAAACTTTGATAAAATGCAATTAGCTAGCTCACTCAAATGTTCCTGATGATATTGCAATACATGTACTCTGAATACTCTGTGTATTAAAGAAGGTTGGACACACATAAACTATGTATGTAGGTCCTATAACTAAACTGTGATAATGTGCAATTAACTGGCTCTCTCAAATATCCCTGACCAGTGATAGGTTGGACACACATAAACTATGTATGTATGTCCCATTACTAAACTGTGATAAAATGCAATTAAATAATTCTCTCAATTATCCCAGATCAGTGATGTTAAATACATATACTCGGAATACATAGGTCGCTGTGTGAAGTCCGATCACCTATACTCTGTGTAGGAAGGTTGGACACACATAAACTATGTATATAGGCCCCAACTAATATGTGATAAAATGCAATTAGCTAGCTCACTCAAATCATTGATATTACATGTACTCAGAATACATAGGTCGCTGTGTGAAGTCCGATCACCTATACTATGTGTAGGAAGTTTGGACACACATAAACTATGTATGTAGGTCTCATAACTAATCTGCGATAAAATGCAATTAACTAGCTCACTCAAATCAGTGATATAACATGTACTCAGAATACATAGGTCGCTGTGTGAAGTCTGATCACCTATACTATGTGTAGGAAGGTTGGACACATATAAACTATGTATGTAGGTCCCATAACTAATCTGTGATAAAATGCAATTAACTAGCTCACTCAAATCAGTGATATTACATGTACTCAGAATACATAGGTCGCTGTGTGAAGTCCGATCACCTATACTATGTGTAGGAAGGTTGGACACACATAAACTATGTATGTAGGTCCCATAACTAATCTGTGATAAAATGCAATTAACTAGCTCACTCAAATCAGTGATATAACATGTACTCAGAATATACAGGTCGCTGTGTGAAGTCCGATCACCTATACTCTGTGTAGGAAGGTTGGACACACATAAACTATGTATATAGGTCCCAACTAATATGTGATAAAATGCAATTAACTAGCTCACTCAAATCATTGATATTACATGTACTCAGAATACATAGGTCGCTGTGTGACGTCCGATCACCTATACTATGTGTAGGAAGGTTGGACACACATAAACTATGTATGTAGGTCCCATAACTAATCTGTGATAAAATGCAATTAACTAGCTCACTCAAATCAGTGATAAAACATGTACTCAGAATACATAGGTCGCTGTGTGAAGTCCGATCACCTATACTATGTGTAGGAAGGTTGGACACACATAAACTATGTATGTAGGTCCCATAACTAATCTGTGATAAAATGCAATTAACTAGCTCACTCAAATCAGTGATATTACATGTACTCAGAATACATAGGTCACTGTGTGAAGTCCGATCACCTATACTATGTGTAGGAAGGTTGGACACACATAAACTATGTATGTAGGTCCCAAAACTAAACTGTGATAAAATGCAATTAACTTGCTCACTCAAATATTTGAGATCAGTGATATTAACAGACAATTATGCCATATGTATACAGTAATATTTCATCATACAGCAGTAAGCTAAAAAAAAGTTAATAATAATCATGATAATCATTTTGCATCTTGAAGTTTTCATTCCTTAGATGAGGAGTGTTATGAGTCTAACATCAGTTGAAAAGGAGGCATCAAACTTATTGTAGGTGGTACCATCTTGGATGTTACTAAACCTCCCCAGACTTCCTTCCCCATTATTGTAACCCCTGTTACTTGTGGTTTCTGTGATTCATGAATTGGTAGAATTCAATGTTTACATTTTAGCTTTTCATATCTTTAGTTGTTCATTTGATTGCAAATAGTCTAGTGTTTAATTAGAGCATTCATAAAGTTAGACCGCGGTTCACAGTTCCTTATTCGCCATCCAGCGACTCATAGCCGCACCCCAAGCAGCGCCCCCTTGCGTCAGATTTGGGATACAAATATGCAAAGATATCGATTCCACATGAACTCTTGTATATAGATGAAGCTAGGTATTCGTAATGTTAGAAATCAGATCTGTTATTAGATTATATCCGAATATGATTTAAATATATGAATTTTATTTCAATTAGTGTGTATTTGTTGATGTATGTTCTGAAATATCCTTCACTTTCTTACAGGTTGATATACTTTTCACTGATGACTGCAAGAAATAACACTGGGATGTAACTTGGTTGCTCATATGGTTCCGATGTATTTGCAAGAATTTAGAATTTAACTAAATCTGCAAATACATGTACAATATGCACCACAACAATCCGGTGCAGATTTCATTTAAATCTGCATCTGGATGAACGTTAAACCTTGATGTGGTTGTACGTTTAACCTTGATGTGGTTGTACGTTGAACCTATTTCTGAGAAAACATTGAACCTGAATCTGGTTATACGTTGAACCAGTAATTGGTTATAGGTAACACCAAATTTTGGTTCAGGGTTTTCCATGGTTAAACGTTGAACCAGTTTACCTTTCAGTTCAACGTTACACCTTTTCGTGGTTGAACGTTTAACCTCATTTCAGTTCAACGTTAAACCTTGATGTGGTTGTACGTTTAACCTTGATGTGGTTGTACGTTGAACCCATTTCTGAGAAAACATTGAACCTGAATCTGGTTATACGTTGAACCAGTAATTGGTTACAGGTAACACCAAATTTTGGTTCAGGGTTTTCCATGGTTAAACGTTGAACCAGAAACTGGTTCAACGTTTACCTTTCAGTTCAACGTTACACCTTTTCGTGGTTGAACGTTTAACCTCATTTCAGTTCAACGTTGAACTTTGCTTGGTGCTACGTTGAACCAGTTTATGGTTGCAACCGAGTTACATCCACTTTATGGTTGAACGTTTGCTCAGCGTTTTTACAGTGAATTGTATTCTTACAGAGACGTCACCTCAGAATGAGACAATGTGTAATGGTGGTAGAAACATAGAACCGGATAATCTAACAAGAAGCCATATGAGAAGGTGGTTCAGGGCAAAGTAGTTGACTGCTGTATGTTAGAGAGAGATATATCTAACGGTTGATATATCTCTCTTCTAATTATTAAGACTGCTGTATGTTAACCAGAATATAATTACTACGCAAGGGAACACATTGTTAACACAATACGGTAAAACATTGGATGCAATCCGTTTGGCATTCTAATTTCCCGGAAGACTGTCGAGATGAATTATGCAAATCTTTGACCGTCATTCACCAGCCTCATTTTCGAACGTGCCAATAGTTTTTGTCAAGTTGACAGATATCTAACGGGTAATCTTGCTAGCCGCTGTTTCAGAGATGATGGAGTCGCCTGAGTTAAGCAAACCCAATTTCTGGCTCTGGAAATCCCTTTGGCAAACGGAATCTCAACATATTAGAATGTGGATATTAGAATTTACGTGGAATTCACTCGGCAAACCTGACAGAGATCGATATGTCTCTCTATATTGGACCACAGTACAGGTGAAACTTGGACCACAGTACAGGTGAAACTTGGACCACAGTACAGGTGAAACTTGGACCACAGTACGGGTGAAACTTGGACCACAGTACAGGTGAAACTTGGACCACAGTACAGGTGAAACTTGGACCACAGTACAGGTGAAACTTGGACCACAGTACAGGTGAAACTTGGACCACAGTACAGGTGAAACTTTGCACGGTTAAGTTAATAGTGAATCTGAATGAGGCAATGTATATGAACTTGTCAGGGAGAGATCGTCAGGATATTAGCCATATGCTGTAAACTAATTTGGGCTCATTTAACGAGTTCTCTAGATCGCTTTATTAGTACACATCATAAGCCATATGTCCACATTATCGGATTGCCATGCCCGTTGCAAGCAGACAGGTTCAATGCAGAGAAAGTAGAAAATTTCTGAACATTCGATGGCTGTTCTTTGATTCCAGAAACAGTTGTTAATCAATCAGCTGTAATCCATGAAGCTACTCTCACTTCGGTTTGTGCTTGTCTGTGGTGATAGCTGACGCCGTCCATGAACGATTTATCGTATTGCCCTCGCTATTTCGGGAGATTAAGGTTGAATTACATCTGAAGTAAATAGTTAATCTGGAGTGGCACATATCAAAGGTCACACCTATAATTCCGACAGTAATAACATAGAAGACAGTTGTGACATTTCAGAGGGACTGGTTGAAACTGAGCGTTCCTCTGTGGATGATTTTAACAGTATTCTCTCTTGGTTTTGGGGTATATTAGACTAGCTAGAATAGATTGGTCATCGCCTCATTGCTCATAACGCATGATATGACGTAGTTGCGCAGCAAGATTGATATGTGTCGTATACGCGCGCAAATTCAGAAGATATCGAGTGATGCATCACTGATGATGGAATTCAAATACTCAGCCCATGAAACGTACATAATTAGTCGCACATATAATTACCCGCATGGCGACTTTGCGATTTCGTCTTGATTGTATAGGGACTGTGAAATAGTCTAGTCGTTTAGACTGTTTGACTAGTATCAGTGCCATCTAGCTAGTCTACACACGTCTAGCTCATTTGCTTCTGACTTAATACTCGATATGGGAGATTCCCATCGAGAACTTTTCTCTCATGCTAGGAAACGCAGAAAACAAGAAAGCGGACACTTTGTGACGTTGCAGTTTATCAAATTTGGCTCATTTTAAACGTGTCTGCGTAACTCCTGAGAAAAGGACCATGACTAAATTTAGAATGGCGGCCATGTTGGGTACCAGTTTTCATCTTTTTTTTCTAAATAATTTTGGGGGGTTTCTGTAGATGGACGTGCGCAAATCTATTTTATTTCACATCAGACAAGTTTTTACCTTTTTGCGAATCACCTGCTACGGAATCCCCGAAGTATATCGTTTCCATTTTCGCTTTTAAAGAAGTAAAATCCTTGTTTAGAGATGAAAAAATACATCTACCTGTTACGTCCCTTTTTGTGAATATGATGGCCCAGGGCCACACGTGTTATGTAACAAAAATGTTTTTCGACGTGAAAAGATTGAAACACAAGATCAGATAATGAATTTTTGGAGCAGAAGAGGTTTTTACAAGTATTATTCCTCTTCACATTCACTCAGTTGATTGCCTGGGGAATGTACATGAGTGATGTCCGTATAGGTCATGTATAGCGAATCACTTCCCGACGCACGCTATAATAGCCTATATTGCGAAGCTCATCACGCGAGCATGAGAAGTTTCCATTGTACACCATAGTAGGCATCTTTATTCCGAATCACATCGCAAATCTTCGACGTACAGAAGCTTTATTCGCTTTTGCCGATGAAAATAGAGGAAGCAATTTCTACATCAAAGATAATATAATATAATTTAAAGATGAACGCAAATACATCGATCTGGGATTTTGTGAGCCTAGGGTAGCTCGTTTTATATGACTGGAAGTGATATATTAGCTGTGCAAAGATTGATTTACCACACGGTAGATTTGATATGTTTGGATCAGAAGAATGATCTACACTTCGCCTGTCTGCCCAATCGTGTGCCCGAGGTATGTACATAGGCGTAAATAAACGTAAAAAAGCAGGCATAATGAATGCTTGCCAGAAGCACACGATTACGAAAGCATATAAAAATGTCGAGCAGAAGAAATATAGAGGAGCTAACTCAAAATCGTGCCGGACGTGCCAACAGCAATATAGGGGAGGATGGAAAATTATTAAACTTAAAACAGTTGTGGGATAAATATAGACTGAAGCTTAATTATGATAACTATATATTGTGGGCTGTAACAGAGAAATATTGTGGAAATCTTATTGAGACGGAAACATGAGCTTTGCATTATTAGTTCTGACTTTGGCGTTCCCAGTGTGGATGATATTTTGATAACTCATCCCAAAATATGTTGCAGATTCTTTTATAACATCTTGAGGTCGAGGTATGCCACAGGAAAAACTTTAGGTGTAATTAATGAGAATGAAAATGAGATAGTTCAGGACCACCAAATATGGCTCCAGTCATATTCATGTGGAAATTGAATGTGGAAAATAAGGTGAAAATGCTACATTACGAGATTTTGCGTAAAATATACACGCTTAAAACTAAAGTGTTGAAACTTACTTGTAAAGTGTTGAAATAACCCTTTAATTGTGTCCACAGGGACAACACTTAAAGAGCAGTCCCTGTGGACACACTTAAAGGGTTATTTTAACACTTTACGAGTAAGTTTAAACACTTTAGTTTTAAGCGTGTATCCTAGTAATTATGATTTGTACAAGCGTATTTTTCACTGTCGGCTTAAGATCAGATTTTGTAATTATTGAAATCTTGGATTAATAGCCTTTTTTTAGGATAATATTACTTTATCTGACCAACAAATATTTTATGGTTAT
>JAVTVY010031637.1:0-118297 GCA_036873755.1 Hanleya hanleyi | reverse complement strand
AATTTGGCATGCAATTTCGGAACAAAGTGGAGGGTATACCATTCGGGGCACAACATTTCGGCAACTTTTCTTTCCAACATCTACAAATGCAGGGTTTCATACACGTCGTGTTTTGCCACCGGTATTCGGTGGCAAAATTGAGCTAAAAACTCAATTCATGCCATAAAAAACTGAAGTTTATATGTTTACTAAGGAAAATATTCAATTTTTGAACTGAAGTGAAAACTCAATTCCGGTAAAAGCTAGAACACGTAATTCAAGCAAAGAATAGCGAAAAAAACAGACGTCGACTCGCGCCAAAAGGGGATTTCCAAATTCAGCCGAAACTCAGTCTTCGGACATTTCCGTTTCTGACTTCACGTCCGTCAGTAAATCGATTCTGAAATATTCCTCGGAATACCCACGCTGCGACGTGAGAGTCGTTCGAGTCTATACAGCTAGTAGTGACAATTTCTCGGTGATAGTCAGAAAATATCGGCCCGAAAATATTGCACGTCGACCTCCGTTCGGAAGCAAATTCAAAGTGGTACGGCCACTATCATTGCACTTTAGGTGAGGATCCAGGGGCCGCCCAGGCCCCAGATGCTCCTGGGATCTAGATCGCCGAAGAAGCGTTCTGAGCGATTTCTGGCGTCAATCAAAATCACTCTGCATTGAAGTGTATTTTTAGTTCTTTCCTAACCCTTTTACCATGAAAACGCAATCGATGGTTTTCTGCGATGCTGAATTACAAAAAATTGTGTATAGTATAGTACTTTATCCTAGGCACATCGTGTAGAAGTAACCGAGATGATGTATCGATAATGTATACCAAATTTTACATTGAGCATTTGAACAGTGTTAGAGATATAGATCATTAATGATTTTACATAAATTAAAGATGGTTGCCCATCCTTCCCGTCACTCAGAGGAACTAATGTGGTTATTCATTAATGCAAGTCTCTTCATACATCGATGCTGTAAATCAAGTTTCGTATAGAACATTTGAATGGTATCAGAGATAAACATCATTAAAGATTTTGAATAAATTAAAGATGGGCGCCAAGATTTCCGCCCAATCAGAGAAACCAGATCTGTCATTCATCGTAAGTCTCTTGATGCATCAATGATGTATACCAAATTTTACACTGAGCACTCCAATGGAATCAGATATAGAGATCATTAATGATTTTGCCTAAATTAAAGATGGCCACCAAGGTTTTCAGTCAGTCAGGTCCCGATTCAAAGTATCTGGATGTATCGATGATATATACCAACCTTCATATAAAACAATTGAATGGTAACCGAGATATGTAGGCTAATATTATCGATTTCGCATGAATTAAAGATGGCCTCCAGGGTTCCCAGCTAATCAGAAAAGCCTGTTTGGTAATTCGTTGAAAGTTGCTTGATGTATCGATGATGTATATCAAATTTCGTATTGAACAGTTGAATGGTTTCCGAGATATGGCTCATTATCCATTTTGCATGAAATTAAAGATGGCTGCTAAGGTTCCCACCCAATCAGGTTCCAATTCTATAGGCTTCTGGTCCTTGACTAGGTAAATAAGCATACCAAATTTGGAATTCATCAGCGGAACAGTTTTCCGGCTATCTCGCTCACGAACGGACGTACGGACAGGCGGACGTACAAGATGATGACAATACCCCATGGCCAAAATTGGCCGAGGGGTAAAAACATGGGTCTGTGCCTGATAAATTTTAAGCCTGTTGGGGTTGCAACTCATTCATAGAAAGCTCCCTGTACATGAACAACTGCACTGACAACTGCGTGCCATCATCTGTCAGTCTGAAGACCGGCAAGGTTGAATTCAGTTCAATTCAGGAAATTGATCATATGCACAGTGTGCACCCAAACATTAGGAACACAGTTGTAATTAATATAGTAATATACATGTGTGGACACAAATGATTCGTACAGAAGCTTCAGGGTAAATCATATGATGTGCAATACAATTATTTGTTAGCAAAATTGAAGGAAATGTTGTCCTTCGTTTAAGATGACACGAAATTCAAAAATCAGGGATTCAGTTATTTCACATTATACTTCTGAAATAAAATATGGTTCATGCAAAAGCTTTAGGGTTTCATATGATGTGAATAGAATGATTTCATATAGCAAAATTGAAGGCCCATTTTGACTGGAACGGACAAGAAGAAGAGAAACTCAGTGGTGCCACCTTCAGGCAGATGTTGCTGGAATGCAATACGGACTGGCGTCCTGTTGCAAGGAATGCGTATTCCGAATTTCGGAATAATCCAACACAGCATTAGGAAGTTATCGCTTCGAACAGATGTACATGGAAAAAAAATCTATTTTGACCCAGTGGCGCCACCTTCAGGCCGATGTTGCTGAAATGCAATACGGACTGGCCTCTTGTCGCAAGGAATGCGAATGCTGAATTTCGGAAGAATCCAACAAAGCGTTAGAAAGTTATCGCTTTGAACAGACATGCATGGACGTACACGAACATCCACGGACTCAAAGAAGCAAGAACCAGTGGCGCTACCTTCAGGCAGATGTTGCTGAAATGTAATACGGACTGGCGTCTTGTCAAAAGGAATGCGTATTCTAATTTTGGAAGAATCCAACAAAACTTTAGGAAGTTATCGCTTCGAACAGACATGCACGGACGTACACGGACATCCACGGATGCAAAGAAGCAAGAACTAGTGGCGCCACCTTCAGGCAGATGTTGTTGAAATGCAATACGGACTGGCCTCTTGTCGCAAGGAATGCGAATGCTGAATTTCGGAAGCATCCAACAAAGCGTTAGGAAGTTATCGCTTCGAACAGACATGCACGGACGTACACGAACATCCACGGACACAAAGAAGTAAGAACCAGTGGCGCCACCTTCAGGCAGATGTTGCTGAGATGTAATACAGACTGGCATCTTGTCGCAAGGTATGCATATTCCAATTTCGGAAGAATCGAACAAAGCGTTAGGAAGTTATCACTTCGAACAGACGTACACGGACATTCACGGATACGAAGAAGCAAGAACTAGTGGCGCCACCTTCAAGCAGATGTTGCTGAAATGCAATACGGACTGGTGTCTTGTCGCAAGGAATGCGTATGCCGAATTACGGAAGAATCCAACTAAGCGTTAGAAAGTTATCGCTTCGAACAGACATGCACGGACGTACACGGACATCCACATACGCAAAGAAGCAAGAACTAGTGGCGTCACCTTCAGGCAGATGTTGCTGAAATGCAATACGGACTGGCGTCTTGCCGCAAGGAATGCATATTCCGAATTTCGAAAGAATCCAACAAAGCGTTAGGAAGTTATCGCTTCGAACAGACATGGACGGACATCCACGGACACAAAGAAGCAAGAACCATTTTAAAGTCCCCGGCCGCGTTGCGGCGGGGGACAAAAAGTTTGCCAAGGGAGAATGATAGATCTTTATTATTATATGAGATATTACCAACATTAATAGCTTAATCCTGCTGTATATTCTCGTAAATGTAGGAAGGATTTAGGCAAGTTGACCGTTATTTTCTCGCACCAACGCACGTGTCACACCAACACACGTGTTGTTGTTGTTGTTGTTGTTGTAAAGTTCCGTGAACGGATCGGAGTAATTTTGTCTTCGAGATTATAAAACTAATATGGACAAACTGTCATTTCAGGAATCATAAATGGAGTGAATAAAATCCAAGAGATAAACTCATATTAACAGTCGGTGGGTGAAACCACTCTGTTCACTTAACTTGAAGCTTTCGTTCATAATTTCAGTAAATGTCACAGGGGCTAATTCTCAGGGAAATTTTTATTTATACTGGTTTACTGATTTCAAATAGTGGCCTGAAAAATAATTTGATGACAATGGTGGGATATTTTTCAGCAAGTCTTCGATATTAAAAGTTTTTTTTATAGACTGGTAATTTTCTGTATTTGTGTGTTAAATGTTGCACTGTGACTGGAGTATTTTTTGTTGACATCCACAATCTGACATTAATGTGCTGAAAATAGATTGCAAGATCGTGGTCAATCAAGAACATGAACATATTAAATTATCGGTTTGTTTATTTTCACAATTCAAATACACAGCGGTATTGACCGGCTCCATTGCTCATCATATGGAAAATTTTTATACATTCCTTATGGTGGTTGCAAAATTACAAATAAACTCAATACAAGTCTGTCGGTCGGCGACAAAAACGTAAAAATACTCAATACAGGTGAAAAAAATACTGAATTTTCAGTATCCGGTGGCAAAAATTTGGACTTCTATGAACCCCAGAGATGAAAGGACATGCTGAAATTGGGCAAAAACATGTACATGTATGCAGAAATATATATGAAAGGTTAGATAATTGCTGTTCGTATCCCATCATTTGATTACTTTTAGATGTATTGTAGATAGTTTAGCTAATTCCCTTAATCAGACTGTAACAGAAATGTACATGTATATAAGATCTTGTTGAATACAGTTAAACTTTCAATTTATATGTATAATCTTTACAGATATATATATCATACTGATCTGGGCTGGAACACATGGTTAATGACATTCTAATGATGTCACTGTAACATGCATTTGCCTTATCTAATGCTTTGACTCACTTTGTCAAATTTGACAGTTTGACATCTGCAAAATTTTACATCTTGGTAACCCTATAGTCTGTCTAAATGTTAGAAAAAATGTAAAAATCTTTATTTTTAACATAATTTGGGCTGTTAAACAACTTGCGGAAAAGTCATCTACCACTTCATATAAAACAGGGCTGACATGACTCAAGAGAGAAGCTTTTTGTACCCCAACGCCCGAAGAGCTAAAGGGGGCCATGATATTGGGATCTGTTTGTCTGTCCGTGCGTGTGTTGTGCCGTCCGTCTATTCATCTGACTTCGGTTCCTGACAATAATTTCTCACAAACTGAACGGATTCCTTTAAAATTTGTTATGTGGGTACCTGGTCTCAGGATCTCGCTTGAAATTCTTTTTCAGGTCGATCTGCATACATGTATAGGTGGCACCACCTGAGTGCCAAGTTCAAATTTTGTTTCCAGACCATAACTTCTGAACAACTGAACAGATCCTTTCAAAATTTTGTATTTGAGTTCCTAGCATCAAGATCTCGATTGGGATTGTTTTTCACACCAATCTAGCTACAGGTGGTGCCATCTGGGGGTCAAAACAAATTTTTCCTGTAGGATAAATTTGGTCATTGTAGGTGCCTTGCCACAGGCTCACGTTTGGGATTGCTTTCCATGCTGGGTACTGAATGTTATGCTTTCAAGCCAAATCAGAAGTTTCAATCAACGTTGGGGGACTTCAACCGCTCGGGTTTTCATTCAGTTTTAACCAGTCAAATCCAGGTTGACAGATCAGTGACAATACTACTACATTCTGTCTCATCCACATGTAGGTCAGCCTGTTCAGTTGACAATTTGGATGGTACATTCAGGGGTTTTTCTAGCCGATTTCTCATCGTGGTAATCCCGATGAGAAATTTTGAAAATTGAGTTTTAGAGGATTTTTGTAAATTGAGTTTTCCCTCGACAAATTCAGTTTCTTTTAATTTTCGATATTTTTTTTAGTTTTACTGATATTTCCTCGCCCATATCATTGTGTATTTGTATCTAATAAACTTATTTTAATCCTTGAATCTTGTCCGAGTTCGCGATCCGACGTCTGTTTTCGTTGTTGTTGTTTACTGGCGCACTGTGACTTTCCGCACAAAGGTGATACTGACAATTTGAACGAATGGTGCATAGGAGAACCTTTGATAGGAGAGTGTTGGGCAGTATCGCGCTCATTCATTGGACAGGCAGTTCATTATCATCCAATGAAATATAGCGTTAAGAAGATTGCCAAATACCATCTTCGCAATATTGCTGACATCATCAGTAAATGCGCTGCAAGATTCACTTTGACAGGATCGTTTGCCAGGCAGAAATTGTTGCTTCAAACGATGTTGATCTGGTATTTTACAGCTAGCTACCACTCGAAACAGAATAAAACTTGTGCGCTATAGACATTAATGTACAAAATATAAGAATGCTTTGACTGCAATGACTAATGAACTGCAAAACCGTGGGCAAAGAAATTAGACACGGAAATTGAGTGGCCCGGGCTTTGCAACAACAACAACGAAATGTATCTAACGATCTCCTCTCAATGAAAGGCATAGTACCATTTGATTGGATTTTCAAACAGAATACTTGATAAACATCGTATTGTTTTTTCTTCTTCTAGGCAATTTCGATGGTTTTTAACTCAGCCAAAAACTACATCTTGTATACAGAAATTCGACAAAGTTAATCATGCAGTCATATTTATTTCATGTTAGCTAACAATTATAAACAACTATTCCTGGAAAAAACCAGCTAGCTTTTGTAGTACTGAGTACGAAGCCAGATACTATCTTTGTCAGGGCAACACATTCCAAATGTTAGATACCAAGTTATTGATGCCTGCCAAAGTGTCGGTTACCAGTGAAAAAATTATTTGCAGGCTTGAAATCAAGGCGGACGTGTATAATGGATGTGTAATTTTCAACTGTGGGTTTGAAATTTGTTTTCAGTTATCCCTATGAAAATGTTTGCATAATTGAGTTTCTGAGCCGAAACTATGAAAACCATGGAAATATTGAGTTTTTTCGATTATTATTTTATCTGAAAAATTGAGTTTTGTGAAATTCTCAAATTGAGTAGATGAAAGATTTTGGGCTAGAATAACCCCTGACATTTGTACACAATTTGTGAGGCCCTAATGCCACCAATAAATCGAATTCCCTATTGACATTCGATTACACCCTGATAGTGTAATTTGTTATCAAAGAGTCTATTAAATATGATCACCCACAACTCGTCACAATCACGTTTTTTCATGCCATGTGTATGTGGAAATGTGCTGAACCAGACAATCAGGCTTTAAATCTTGTCTGTTGGAGAACAAGTTCAAACATGCCTATTCAGTGTTAATTAATTACCTAATTAGTTGTGATAGACCGAGCACTAAGGGAGCTTCTTGAAATTAGGGCATACTAGGAACTGGCATAAGGCATTCCAAACGGTGTGGCATGGTTCACCGAGTTAGAACTCCTAGGAACTCCCCGGAACTCCCCGGCATCAATTTTCGAACTCACCAAACAAAGGATGGCATATGGCTTGCCATACAATAGCACAGAGGGAATGGCATATGGGTCATTTCATGAAATGGGGTCACCACTAAGCACTCAAACTTAAAACCAGTGAATTTTCTCAAATATTATACTGATTTTAAAAACATTTATTCCTATTTAATGCCAGATACATTGTACAAGTAGATATACATAAGATAACATCTTAGTTATATGTACGGTCATTACTTTTGGAGGACCATCGATGTCAGCATATGAGGACACCCACGGACCCCAAAAATGTGACATTGCAAACATTGATGCTAATAAATTTGACAAATAAAACAACTTAAAGTATCGATCTGGCTCATGTCTTTCAATTTATTTTAGTTTATTTCATATCAGTCCCCCTTAAAGGAAAGGTTCGGGTATAGTAAAGCTATATTTGGACTGAAAGAGCTAGTCAAATGGTATTCAACTGTATTTTTTTTTATTTTTGGAATTTATTTTAACACAGAAATAGTTAACCAAATGCTGTGATACCGTCAAATTTACCAAACCCCAGGAAAGCGCCATTGTATTGCCACGTGACTTATTTTAGCCAATAGGAGTAAAACTATGTAAAACAGTGTGACGTAAGCGGAAGGCAGAACATATGGAGGCAGCATGCAGCTGCGTGTGTTAAGGTGCAAGTTTGACGGTGTAAAAATTGCCAAGAATTACTTCAAATACTAAATAGCTCATACCATTTTTATTTCTAGTTGCCAGAGCGCGGCATTGTTCGCTCTCCCAACAGCGAAGACACTCGATCTCTCCCGTAAGCCGTCGATTAGAGCAGCGTGTGTACCGACACCATACATGTACTAAACTTTCCACGCGGGCTTCTGTCTTCATTTCGTGGCCTGTCTCGCTTTAGAGCTGCTATCATCCCCGCAGCTCTGATCTCCGTATCTTAGCGTTTCGGCTCGAATTGGTAGCCCTGAAGACCAAACACAGCTTCCTCGTCGCTTTCACCGCTGGAATCGGAACTGCCGCTCGTCGACATGATTTCACTTAATTTCGACTGAAGACTCCGTGCTTCACGTATATTACCCGAACAGACAGAAGAGTTCCAAGCCTTTTCCCTGCGTCATATCCGCCTTCTGGATACGGTACAATGGCGGTACCCTGTCTCTGCGAGTTCGCGGTTTTAAAATGATTAGTACTCCTTCAAAAAAAAATTTTAAAATGAGAAAATATATCTTTTGGGTTTAATTTGGTGAGTTGTAATAATATGTATCAAAGGTAACCAAACCCGAACTTTTCCTTTAAATGCAGATTCTGGATGCATGAAACCCTCAAAATTCAGGTTGCGCGTGTAACGCTTGGTGTCCTCTTTTGTTACTTACCTTACCTCTTACCTGTCACCAAGAAAATGTCATTCAGTGGTCATTCAAAACTATTCTTGAGCTGGGCTAATCTTGTCTATTATCGATCCAAATATGACAGGATTTCGATGTGTCCTTAATAGCTGTAGTTGGAATATACTTCTATGTCTCGCTTTCGTGTCCTCTTTCATGTGGTTACACGCACCAGCCTCGGCTTGCATTTTACTTATTTTTTTTTTGGCATGAATTACAATGTGCAGCAATGGAACCCAATATTTGTGACATGGCTGGTGGAGCCACTTTAGAGTAGGTGTCATATAATGAGGCAATTGCAAAAAATAGCAGGTAAGTAGTATAGTGCTATTTCGCGTCCTGAACAGTTACCTTTGCCACTTCGTTACATGTGTGACAAACAAATGTTGATTCCAGAAGAAAGAAAGTGAAACAAAGACCAGCCTTACATATAAAATGTTCATGTGTCATGATCAGTTTGATGATAAAGTCTAGAGTTTGATGGTGACCTAGAATGGTGATTTCACATGATGTATGCGAAAGGACACGAAGCCATTTTTGGTGTCCATGTTACATGCACCACTTGATTGGATTGAGGCAGTCAATGCCACTAAATATGCTGACTAAGAATAGGATTAAATATTCTAACAATTTGATCATGTTTTTATTCTATTTGACACTTAAATTAACGTGTTATGTGGTGAATTTTGCATATAGTTTCGTGTCCTCGTTACACGCGCAACTTCATTATTTTATTTTTCTCCCAAATTGTGGAATATTATCTGTTTTCTTATGTTTTCAGAATCTCTGTATATCAATATTATCCCTGACTTAGTGCAGCCAGGAATTGCCATCTTTTCAAAATTGGTTTGCATGTCACACTTTGGTACCCCCATTTCATGGAATGACCCATGTGGAACTCCTATCCATGCTGATCAGAACACTACATGAGCATAGTGTATCCGATCTGGATAACCAAAATAATGCCAATCCTTCTGAGGGACTCGTGCCCTAGTTTCAAGAAGCTCCCTGAAGGACAAACTGTTGATCATTGGTAGGTGTTGGAGTCCTTTGACATCGGCACCTCTTGTGTTGTCTCTTTGAATAGGGCTTTAGCCTTATACAACCAGCTTTTGTGGGATTCCAGCTGTGATATTTTAATTTATCAACCAGATTATAATCTGTGAGTGTAGCCTCCAGAAGACTCCTGTGATCTCAGTAAACCCTGATGGTATGCTAAAGAAGATAGACATCCAAACAAGAAATAAGTTATAGGACGTTTGCATGGCAAATATGAATAAAGTCTGGCAAACAGATTTATTAGCCTACCATCATCAGATGGTGGGCTGTTCAAATCACTTTTCGTCCATAGTCCGTCCGTCCGTAAACAATTCTTGTTATCGCGATTTCTTAGGAACTACTGCATGGATCTTTCTCAAATTTGCTACACAGGTTCCCCTTGGGGTCTAATTGTGCGAGATAACTTTTCTGGTCCGATTCGAAAATCCAATATGGCCACAAGGATCCATCTTGGATTTCCCCATGAAATTTTGTTATCGAGAATTCTCAGGAACTACTGCATGGATCTTTGTCAAATTTGGTACACAGGTTCCTCTTGCGGTCTAGTTGGGCAAAATATCTTTTCTGGTCCGATTCCAAAATCCAATATGGCCACCAGGCGGCCATCTTGGATTTCCCCCATGAAACTTTGTTATCGTGATTTCTCCGGAAGTACTGCATGGATCTTTCTCAAATTTGGTACATAGGTCTTTCGGCAAACATCTGTGGTCCAGTTGTACAAGAAGCCTTTTTGGTCCGATTCGAAAATTCAACATGGCTGCCAGGTGGCCATTGGCAGATTCCATTATAAAGGGTACCAAAATCTGTCATTATTTCATCTGTCATATCGGAAATGATGTTACATGTGTAGCAACATTTCAAATGATGATGACCTCAAAAAATAAAAATGAATCAGATATAACCCTTACATACTTTTCATTAACTGACCACTTCTGGCTCATCAAGCTAGAAAAAAATTAGGGCAGATGGGAATAATAAGTTATGAAAGTGAAATAAAACTGTTGCTAACGTCACATCTGTCAAGGTAGATGACGTTAGGGAAATTCGAACACTGTTTTGTAGTCTAAAAAACATACATAGTGTCTTAAAAATGGTAGGGATAAGAGTGCAAATTGCAAAAAAGCTGATACAACAAAAAATACCAAATCTTGTGATGAGTAAACATACTTTTGAGGACCAGGAAAAATGTTGCTAACGTCAGTTGTGTTGCTAACGTCATTTTCATTTAATGTCATCCTCTTAGATTTCAAAGTACACCTGTGACAGGCAGTGGATTCCAAAATGTCCAAGGAAATGATTAATTTGAATATCCCAAAGGATTCAAATAAAATTGAAATGTTTAATGGATTTACAGGTAGAACACCAAACCTGTTGCTAACGTCATTTTGACAGAATGACGTTAGCTACACCTTATTATTGTTCTCAAAATTCACATGAATGAATTTTGCTTTGATATTTCATTATCTTTTCAATCGATTGGGAGTTTTGTTGTGATAATTGTATACAGTTAGGAATTATTAGCTTCTACAAACGAAAATTAAAAACAAATATGTGAGTCTGTCATGGATGACAGATGAAAACGGTAGATGGGTGATACCCTTTATAATAGAATACGCCCATCTTTAATTTCCCCTTGAAACATTGTTATCGTGATTTCCCAGGAACTACTTCATGGATCTTTCTGAAATTTGGTACACAGGCCCCTCATGGGGCCTAGTTGTGCAAGATCCTTTTTTTTTGGTCCGATTCGAAAATCCAAGTTACGTTTCAAATTAATACGATATTTCCAAGTTGTGACGTTGCATCACAACATTCCGAATTAAAATGTATTTCTTCAAATTTTAAATCAGTTTACTTTAGTCAATGCCGTTGCAAGTGTACTACCCCACTGTTTCGTCTGCCGACGGGCCGGCTACACAAAGGGACATCACTCTTGTGAGACAACGTCACAACTCGACAACTGTAGACTACTGCATGTTTCGATCCAAGGAAGATCAGGGGTCAAAATGTTCCAAATTTCCAGGTCATCCAGTGGATGACCTCGTCAAAAACTGAGGTCATCCCAGTGAGATTGAGGTCATCCATTACCTTCAACCTGTAATCTTAATGGAGTGTTTCATTTTTTTTTTTTTACTGCTGCCAAATTCCATTTTCAGGTCGTAAAGTTGAAAGGAAAACAAAACAAAACAAACAGAAAAACAGTTGAGAATATTATCTTGCACATCCTCATGCCGGCATAATATTATAATACAAGATCATTTTCTCTTGGGGTTATGGTGATGTATCAAATTAAATGTAATAGGTGCACATAGAATTGTCAATTTCAAGACAAACCTCACAGGACGTTTTGTTACTTTCATTATCAAAATGTAACCAGGAATGAAGATCTGTTTTGCCTTCATGAATCTTGAAAGTGATAAACTTTCATTGAAGTACTGGTCGTTTTGTGCATCACTCCAACTAGACAATTCATGATGTAAAAAAACATGTGCTGTCAGCCATGGAAAGTTCGTGTTGTTGTTGATGTTGTAAGAGAAAGTGCATGAGTGGAATTGTTCCTAGGGAACTAATGCTGGCATAGCCTGAAGTTAGGAAAGGAAGGGAGGTCACTCGTGGCGACATATTGTATTGTATTGTATCCGCATAGGACCATTTCACACCAGCATCCACACAAGTAGCAAACATGGCCGACCGGCAGCGAAGTTGGGCTGTCAGCGGGAAAGATGAACAAACATTTTTAACAATTCTGCCAAATCCATGATATTGACAGTTTGTTTCTACGGAAGCCAATTTTTTGTGATCGTCAGGACGACGACCTGGGCTTCAATTTTACTCGTCGGCAGATTTTTCTGGTCGTAAAAACGAGTGAACGACCGAACATTTTGACCCCTGAAGGTAATCAGGATTCAGACACTTTCAAAGTTTCAACATTACGGACTGGATCCCTTGAGTATTAAGTTTGTACCATCTGACTATTTTCGAGCATGGTATCTTAAAAGAGATATCTCAAACTAGCCCAGTTAACAGAACAGAATTAGCATTCGTTCCTAATTAAAACATCTTAAGTATGTTTCATAGCTCATGCCAAAGTATCAGAGAAATTTGTATTCACTTCAAGTACCCATTGATGACACGTGCAAAGAAAAAAATACTACAAAACGAAGATGAAGGATCCTCCGTACATTCAGTTTCAGACTAACTTTGCTGATTTCACTTGTACTATGACAACCGACATCAAGTACAGTTTCTAGAAATCTTGAAAGTCCTGAAACTTAGAAAGATAATATCTTCGTGTTTTCCAGTGTCCCTTTTTCAATCTTTTTCGCTCAAATTCGAAATCTGCAAACAGAATTACAAATCAATCATTTGTTCTTAGTAACAATGGACAAAAAATCCTCTTGTCATTAGCTTACAATTATCGGACAATGGTGGGCGCCAAGATCCTTCAGGATCTCTCGCTTACTAAGGGCGTTAACTTTGTATGGGTATTCCTATATCAACAGAAATGCATGTGTCATTTCCCTTGAACACATAATGAGACTTGCCTTACGTGAAATTACGTAATCAAAGTTTTCCTAAATTACGAATCAAATTGAAACAGTATGTACCATTTCGAGAATTAAGTTAAAATAATATCTTTCTTTTCCAATTATCATGTGCAGAATATCGAAAAAGCGTAAGCCTTCAGACAAATTGGAAACAATCTTGCCTACTGTTCACAACAACGACACTGAGCGGATGAGTCCATTCAATCACTGCACTTTTTTGTTCAGGGACACTTGATCTCCTTTATTCACAATCAGTCAATCCAATCACCCCCATAATTTTAACCGCCAAATTCCACCTCCAGTGATCAATTTATTAGAAACTTTACCCTACCCTTTCACATATAAATCAGACAATTGTAGAACTTCTCTCTCTGATACATGTACCTTGATTCCTTTACACATTCCCTCCAAATTTGGCAACCTTAAAACCAATTTTTGTGAGATTGTATACATTACTAAGAGTGGTGGCTGTGATGTTGGACTTCCAAATGTGGCTATACAATTCTGGTGAGAGATGTATGTGTCGGATGAATTTCAAATTTGATGAACATGTTTGAGAATTATTGTTGACATTTAAAGCCCTCACTACTGAGCTTGTACATGTATTTTCCAGTCCCCTCTCAGTCATGTCAGTGAAGAACCTCTATCTAATAGTGCGAATCAGACGCCCACCTATATATCTGTATTCATGATATTATTTCACCTGACTGACCCTGATGAATGAGGAGAGGTAGATCACTTAGGTGTGCTTATTCTTCAGAAGACACCAAAATAATAGCTTTGTTGTGGTTCCCACTATTCAATAACGATCCAATAAAGCCTGCTCTTATCCCTGAACCACTCAGCCATCATGGCCATTGTTGAGAGGGTATGAATATGTCATAAAAAGGCTTCAGACAAAATAATTTAGTTTCCAGTCTGGTTGGAGTTTAAGGAGAATGGGACAAAGTTGATCATTTTGGTATTCTCTGTCATGACATGGTCATGTCTTTGCATGTGAGTGATGGATTGAATAAATCGTATAATTTCACCATAAATTTTGGGTTGATCTTTGATTTAAGATCCTATTTTCCAGGCCTGAATATTAAAAAAAAATATATTTGTACCCAGAATGACTTGTTCTCTTTTGTCTCATAACCTTACATGAATGTCATATAGACAGTTTTTTGTCAGGATGTATATTTCTGAGTTTATATAATGTTTTTGATTCTGCTACATACATGTATGGTTTAGGAAGCCATCTTGAGAATAGTATCTTCATCATCTTGATCTTGTCACAGTCACAGTTTACAGTTGATTAGAAATTACATGTCACACTACTTGACATGGTTATGACTGGTCTAAATAAGTACCTCGTTTATATGTGGCTTGCTTAATGGTACATACATGTATCCTGGTTCAGAACAGGAAGAACCCAATATTTCCATGTGTGTTCCCTGTGCCTGTCATCTTTGAAGTATTACTATTGTTGCTAGTAAATGTCCCACAATCCTCCGATACAACAGGTGGAAAGGTTAGTGAACAGGAGAGCGGTATTATCAGGTGCACTTAAAATAAGTTTGAGAGGAAGATTTTTAAATGCACTACTTACTGATCAAGTCTTTACACACGTTTGACCTGTATAACAAATTTCAATATCGGTGACACGCTTTTTGTGTATTTCGCTCTGACCTGCTGGCCGGGAGTTTACTGGGTCTTTTGTCATCTTTGTGCGGATCAAGCAGGTGAAATTCTTACCTCTATTCTTCGATCAAGCCTTTGATAGATTTCACATTTTAACTGTCATGACTGTGTTCACAGCTGTGAATGTTATAAGCACTTCCTAATTTCAGTGAGTTCTTCAAAATTAGAAAATCTGTTTAGAGAGCTTAAAATATGAGATGTTTGAGAAAGTCGGAAGAGGAAAAGGTCATCTTCAGACTATTTCCAATGGAGTTGTCTATAGACTAATGAAGGATTGAGAAAATGGATTTACATGTACACTTAATTTCTGTGTTCTAAATTTATGGATTACGAGATAACAGATCGTTGCTTATGAATTAGTTTACCGGATATGAACATTCAGCTGTAGTGGATTTCTGAGTCTGTCTCTTGTTGACGAGGAAGTATATTATTAAATTGTAGTGTAGGCCTGCAGGGTAAGTAATGTATGTACATGTATTGTACATGAATACATCTGGGATAGCTGTAATCATAGGCAGTAATGTGTGGTAATTTCCTCAAGGGAGTACAGACCTGTAGGAGCCACATGTAGCTATAGATTTTATAAACCAGATTTGGTAATCATGTCAAACTCTGGGGGAGCCATTAATCACTCTCCTGGATTTTGATTTGTGGGAGTGATCCCTCATTCCAATATCACTCCATATTGTATTCCTGTTCCCAGGAGAGTCATATAAACTGTTCTTGAGAAAACGTTAGGATGGAGAGGAGTTGAGAGGGAGAGTGTAAGTGACCCATATACTCTCCTTATACTGGCTGAAAGACAAGGGGAAGCATTATAGTCATCCACAGAGGGTCATATAAAATGGACCTGTTTATTGCCCTTTATTGTACATCCCTGATTGTGTACAATTGGGGGTACCGACATTATCCCCCAGCGACAGTTTCCCCTGCGACATTTTCCCCACCGACATTTTCCCCCACGACATTTTCCCCAGGCGACATTCTCCCCCAGCGACATTTTCCCCACCCTAATATTACGTGCTGTAATAATTACGATCTGCCAACAATCGCAGTCGCGGTCATTTCCTCACCTTGAATTTTTTTTTTTCGTTTGCACGTAATCTCCCTTGAATTCCTACAACTCTCTTATGTGCAAACGTAAAAAAAAATTCAAGGTGAGGAAATGACCGCGACTGCGATTGTAATTATTCACGTAATATTAGGGTGGGGAAAATGTCGCTGGGGGAAAATGTCGCCTGGGGAAAATGTCGTGCGGGAAAATGTCGCTGGGGAAAATGTCGCGGGGGAAACTGTCGCTGGGGGATAATGTCATGGACTCGTACAATTGTGGCATTGTGGCCTCGGGGTATTGTTGTCATCATGTACATCTGATGTCCGCCTGTTAGACGGTATCGCATATTAGGCAAAACTGCTTGATATACAAATGACCAAATTTTGGAAACTTATTTATCTAGTTATAAGTCAGCCACCTATCGAAAATGGCTCCGTTCAGCCCATATTTTACAGAGTTATGACCCATTACAGATATATTAATTTATGATTTTGTGACATACATGTATGCTTGAATGTAACCAACTATATCTGCAGAACTGTGATACAGCTACTACATTTTGGAAACTTATTTATATAGTTGTATTCTAAAAGTCAACAGAAAATTAGTTGCCTCAGTCCTTATTTTATGCCCCTTTCAGGTGCAATAATCTCAGATTTTGTGATTCATGCTTGAATGTAACCAGTTATATCTAATTAACTGTGTTTGGTACTGCTACCAAATTATGAGAAAACTTTTTTATCTGGTTGTATTCTAGATGCCCACAAAAATTTAGTCGCCTTGACGTTATTCTTCTTTGTGATAATTAGTTGAATGTACCAGTTATATCTGCAGATCCGTGTTCATTACAGCTACTAAATTTGGGAAATTCATTTAACTAGTTTTATTCTAGACGCATGTATACAAATAATTCCTCATCTCGACCCTTATTTTACAGAGTTCTCTCCCTCTTTGGGTGTACTAATCTATGATTTTGTGACATATGCTTGAATGTAGCTGTTAAATCTGCAGAATTAATGATATGCTCTAAAAAGCACGATTCTGGATGATGAGTAAATATAGCCGTAATATGTTGCACATTATCAGCATATTTCTCAATTGCTTGGTGGAAGCCGAGGGGTTTTGTGAGTCTCACCCTCATGTTGTATAATTACTTGATTGTACTGTATGTTATGCTGCAAATGTCTGGATCAGTTGAGGACATACATGTATTTATCAGATTCTCAGTTTTCATTGTCAAACTGCCATGGGCTGCACTATCCCGCTGCTGGGGGCCACACGCTGGCCTCAATTTAAGGAGTGCTGATGGTAACCTCTCAACAGGTTACCATGAATTCTACACTGGTAACCTGTGGGAACCTATTGCATAATTATTAACCTAATGTCATATTATTAGTCAAAATTATGGGGACCTGAAAATGGGTTACCACTATTTTTCATATGGCAACCTTCAGGCAACCTGAAAACAGGTTACCACCTTAAATTGAGGCCGCAGTGCAGTGTGCTGCAGGCCCACCATGTGGGCCTGCAGTATTCGTGACGATACAAGTTTTGGAATTATTATTTTTATTAAAATTATGTTTAAACCCCAAAAAGATATATGATATTTTGTAGGCGAAGTTCACAATCTTTGAATGGAGCTTTTCATTTTTATATTTTATCAATCAGCACCAAAAAATGGGAGGAGAAAGTACGATAATTAAAAAACAACGGAGTAAATTTAGAAAAATGAACACTTTTAGATGCACAAATGCTAAACTGTTTGTTGCCATTCACAGACGGACAATTCAGCTACTCATACAAAGATTGAGCAAAAATCTTCAACTGTGTCAGATTGAAACTATGTATCATGCAAGAAACATATTACTTGATATCTCCAGCTCAAAATGATTGACATTGTGTCACAGTGCACTGAAATCCATGACCGTGTAAAAAAATATGTTTAAGACAAATGTCACATTATGTATTGTACATGTACGTGTGAAATGAAAAGAATATTTTCTCAAAAAGCATCAATCAAATTGAAAAAAAAAAATGTATGACATTATGCCAAATCTAAGGACAAAATTGACATTGATATGTTACTTTGTCATTGAAAAATGCAATATTGCTAATTGAGAAACAACTGATGTATCAAATTAGAAAACAATGTGACCATGCCAGATTGAGAACATGAATGTACATGTTAGGAAAATGTGGCATTATACCAAATGTCAACTTGTAGCTCTGTATCAGATTGGAAGGACATCTGGTATACACATTTTTTTTCAGGCATGAATTCAACTTTAATAGTGACTACACTTTCATTACTCTTTGACATGATTGAATTTCTTTACATTCTAAGTTGTGTTGTATGCTTACAATTGTGTTGTATGCTTACAATTGTGTTGTATGCTTACAATTTCAAACCAATAAAATTCCTGAATGGCTATTCTCTCGTTCACTACTCTGGATATGGTGCACCTGTGGGGTTTCCAAGTGTACATCTCTCGTTCACTACTCTGGATATGGTGCACCTGTGGGGTTTCCAAGTGTACATCTCTCGTTCACTGCTCTGGATATGGTGCACCTGTGGGGTTTCCAAGTGTACATCTCTCGTTCACTGCTCTGGATATGGTGCACCTGTGGGGTTTCCAAGTGTACATCTCTTGTTCACTACTCTGGATATGGTGCACCTGTGGGGTTTCCAAGTGTACATCTCTCGTTCACTACTCTGGATATGGTGCACCTGTGGGGTTTCCAAGTGTACATCTCTCGTTCACTACTCTGGATATGGTGCACCTGTGGGGTTTCCAAGTGTACATCTCCTCGTTCACTACTCTGGATATGGTGCACCTGTGGGGTTTCCAAGTGTACATCTCTCGTTCACTACTCTGGATATGGTGCACCTGTGGGGTTTCCAAGTGTACATCTCTCGTTCACTACTCTGGATATGGTGCACCTGTGGGGTTTCCAAGTGTACATCTCTCGTTCACTACTCTGGATATGGTGCACCTGTGGGGTTTCCAAGTGTACATCTCTCGTTCACTACTCTGGATATGGTGCACCTGTGGGGTTTCCAAGTGTACATCTCTCGTTCACTACTCTGGATATGGTGCACCTGTGGGGTTTCCAAGTGTACATCTCTCGTTCACTACTCTGGATATGGTGCACCTGTGGGGTTTCCAAGTGTACATCTCTCGTTCACTACTCTGGATATGGTGCACCTGTGGGGTTTCCAAGTGTACATCTCTCGTTCACTACTCTGGATATGGTGCACCTGTGGGGTTTCCAAGTGTACATCTCTCGTTCACTACTCTGGATATGGTGCACCTGTGGGGTTCCAAGTGTACATCTCTCGTTCACTACTCTGGATATGGTGCACCTGTGGGGTTTCCAAGTGTACATCTCTCGTTCACTACTCTGGATATGGTGCACCCTGTGGGGTTTCCAAGTGTACATCTCTCGTTCACTACTCTGGATATGGTGCACCTGTGGGGTTTCCAAGTGTACATCTCTCGTTCACTACTCTGGATATGGTGCACCTGTGGGGTTTCCAAGTGTACATCTCTCATTCACTACTCTGGATATGGTGCACCTGTGGGGTTTCCAAGTGTACATCTCTCGTTCACTACTCTGGATATGGTGCACCTGTGGGGTTTCCAAGTGTACATCTCTCGTTCACTACTCTGGATATGGTGCACCTGTGGGGTTTCCAAGTGTACATCTCTCGTTCACTACTCTGGATATGGTGCACCTGTGGGGTTTCCAAGTGTACATCTCTCGTTCACTACTCTGGATATGGTGCACCTGTTGGGTTTCCAAGTGTACATCTCTCGTTCACTACTCTGGATATGGTGCACCTGTGGGGTTTCCAAGTGTACATCTCTCGTTCACTACTCTGGATATGGTGCACCTGTGGGGTTTCCAAGGGTATAAAGGAATAGGACCTTACTCTTTGGGTCCCATGTGTAAAAACAAATAGCACCCAAATATCGTGTTATGACTGAAATATTGTTGAAAGTAACATTAAATGATATTCACTCTATTACTCACTCTGGAAATTGACTTGAAAGTTTGCTATCACATTATTATGTAGATTATTTGTTTCCACATTTCACATATTCTGCCCCCTCTAACTGGAGGGGGGGCATATAGCGATCACTTTGTCCGTCTGTCCATCCGTCCGTCCGAATTTCTTGTCCGCGCAATATCTCGGTTAATATTTGATGGATAGAACTGAAACTTGCATGGAATGTTGCCAGTGCCTCGTAGTTGTGCAGCGTAAAGTTTTTCTGAGTTCCGGTATCATTTTCTAGAGTTATGGCCCTTTTTCTGAAATCTCTGTGAATGGGACTTGTCCAGGCTGGATCTTGGTTAATATTGTATGGACAATTACGAAATTTGCAGGATATGTGGTCAGTGCCCCGTAGTTGTGCAGCGTGAAGTTTATCCGCGTTTCGCTTATATTTTCAAGAGTTATGGCCCTTTATTCCTAAAATCTCCTTGAATTGGGATTTGTCCGGGCTAGATCTCGGTTAATATTATATGGACAATTCTGAAATTTGCAGGAAATGTGGTCAGTGCCCCGTAGTTATGCAGTGTGAAGTTTCTCCGCGTTTAACGTATATTTTCAAGAGTTATGGCCCTTTTTTCTTCAATTTTTTGTGAATTGGGACTTGTCCGGGCTGGATATCATCTCGGTTAATATTGTATGGATAATTATGACATTTGCAGGATATGTGGTCAGTGCCCTGTAGTTGTGCAGCGCGAAGTTTCTCTGCTTTTCGTATATATTTTCAAGAGTTATGGCCATTTTTTCTCCAAATCTTTGTGAATTAGGACTTGTCCAGGCTGGATCTCGGTTAATATTGTATGGACAAGTATGAAATTTACATGATATGTGGTCGATGCCGCATAGTTGTGCATCGTGAAGTTTCTTTGCTTTCGATTATATTTTCAAGAGTTATGGACCTTCGTTTGTCAAACTTGAGTGAATGGGATATATTTATTTGTGCAGGCTGGATCTCGGTCCATAACCGATTTGAACTGGGAAAATGGCTATATATATGTAATTCCGCCGCTGCGACTTTGAACGCGAATATCTCTGAAACCGTTAAATATTTTTGGGTCAGACTTGGTGTGCTATCTCCTTAGGCCTGGGAAATTTGTCTGGTTGTGTTTCGATACCCGCTGCTCACCACTAGGTGGCGTTATAGTCAGAGCATAGGTAAACCTTTCTCTGACGATTTCGCCTGAACGGCTTGTCTGATTTCTTTGAAATTTTATTACAATGGTCTTGAAGGATAGGCAATGTGCTGAAAAGGTTTTGGTGTAGCTGGCATAATTATAAAGGCAAGTTTTTTGCATTTCAAAAAAAAAAGTTTTTCGTGAAATGAAAATTTACCAATTCGCTTGGAGAAATATTTAACCCTTTCACCGATTAAACCCGGTGTACGGGGATAACGAGAGTGCCACCCGTACGACCATCCCCGGTTGATCGGGTTAGCTTTAAACCTGTTGGCCATCACGATGGGTACAGCATTTTTATTTTTTTGCATTCGTTTTAACGGAAACCTATCAAACACTGTATACTTCTGGAAAGTCAAAACCTTGATCAATTTGATTCTCGAAATTGTTTGTTTGTTCCGCAAAAGAAATAAAGCAAAATTAGATGTTGAACGAAAAAAATCGGAGCGAAAAATGCGGTTTTTTTCCACATACCGTGTGACGGGCCTCTCGGCAGCAAGCCGCAGAAATGAAAAAAATCATCGAAAACCTCCCTAACTCCTGTATTTTTGATGTTACACGACTGGTAAAGCGTGGTGAATATTCCCCAGACGATTAAAACTGCCAACGACAACCGGCAAAGTTTATTTCCATATTTTTACGAGTCTTGATCCACAAAGTTTGACAACCAACTTTCTATTTCGCCCAAGATGGTTGCCGTCTTCGGACGACGAGCCAATCGGTATGCGTAATTTCGCCCACGTGACCTCCATCCGCCAACAGATAAGAAGCGCGTAGACAGTGGCTGGAAAAATGGAATTACATCATTTTCAATCCAATCGTATCCTCCGTTTTATTTTTGCCATCCGTCCCAGGTCATGTGATGTACAGAAAGGGGAAAGCCCACACTTTCCAATGAGAGGTCAAACATTGCAAATGGCCGAGTACAACTCAAGATAAACACTGTCAAATGCGATCGAAAAAAGACGATTTCTCCGTTAAATTTTGACGTTTTCAAGTCGAGAAAGCCGGGGAAAGCGCATTCTCTTGAAGTAAAACCTAATTTTGTATGCTATTTGATTTATTTTGCTATAAAACTGGAGCAAATAACACCGGAGTGTTCATTGTGGAGACGGGGTCCCTATGTTTTTCTACAAATCTCAGACGCAAACACGTTTTCTAACATTCCAAAGACAACATATACAAATTTTAACAGTTCTCAGGGAATTGATCGTCAGCAGGTCACTTTTGTCAGGGGAAATAATCGGTGAAAGGGTTAAAAACTGTTCTATTCTAGGTTGCCAAGCATAACTATATGATTGCCGGCATGGTAATTCTCTTTCAGTGCGAACCAAATTGCCATTTAAATGAAAAATCTTATTTATCTGACTTAACACCAAAACCTCCATAACCATTATCATGATTAAATTTTTTCCCATTGAACTCTTATTTGCCATCTCTCAAGGGCTTTAGATTTCACCCGCTTGTTTTTCGTGGCATTTGGTCATCACTAGGTGGCGCTATAGACATGAATTCAGGTAAACCTCATATCTTCTGAACAACGTGTTTGATTTCCATGAAATTTGGGTATAATGATCTTGCAAGATAGGCAAAGAACTGACAAGATTGTGGTGGTGTTGTGAATCATGGAGACGCATTTTTGCATCTCAAAATAAGATTTTGTTTTCACAAAAATGAAAATTTGCTTCTTAATCAGAGAAAAGTAATTCTATTTCGCTGGACATGAATGTAACATTCCTAGTGTTATACATGTAATTCACATCCCTTGTGGGGCCAAATGGCCATTTTTTTAAATATATGAAATTCTCATGACTGACTCCAATATCTACATTCCCCAGGCCACATCTGAGGAATTTGTTTCATCATGTAGGTTTGTGATATTGTTCATCATTGGGTGGCACTATAGACAGTAAACTTTTATAGCACATTTTATTGGTATTTCATCTGTTCAGGAAGTTTATTATTGTCAGATGGACGAAGGATTTCAAAGGACAAATTTTTTATTTTTTTTGATTGAATTTGAAGGGCCACCTCTCATACGGATTTTGCAGCCCATCAACATAATGCTTGATTTATATCTCATTATACATTCTTTTTTACAATTACTAATTTTATTAACATTATGGTTAAAAATGAATTGAAAGGACTGATGCTGTTAGCGCTGGCATAATCATGTAGCATAGGGTAAAGTCAGCTAAATATATCTATATCTAGGCTATATCAACCCCTGCTTACACATATAACTAAAATGCAGTCAGATAAAATATGTTGCCATCAGTGTATGGTAAGTATGGAGAATTGCAAGGAATCAAGTGGGCTTGAAGTCAGGCCATTTTGTAGGCCTGTATGTTGACCATTCATTCTGTAATGGTTGACTTATTGTATAATACACTTTACATAAGTGGACTAGTACACTGCTTGCGTCAACAAAGTAAGCACTTCATTTTCCAATCAGTGCTTCAAAGATTTTTGAAGTGGAACTTATACATACCTGCTATATGGCACATCCCACCTGGGAAATTTTTACATGTATCTAATTGAAGTAATCCATTGGAACCACTGATGATTTTCCAATAATATAGAAGAGCAGCAACTCCGAGTAGGGATGACAATTTCATTCTGTATATTTCGCTATTAGTGATCTTCAACAGTGAACAAAGTTACAAACAGCTCCATATGCACAGTATTTTTGCAAGGCATAATGTGATCTTGGCCAATACACATCTATGAATAAGTAAGCCAGTAAATTATGTCCGGTTGGTTGCTGTCATTTTCAGAAATTGTTAAATGTTAAGCAATAACCTGACATCGATCTACAAATGGCGTGATTCAGGTGATACAATACACACTTTAATTGATGAAAACAATACATATATAATCTGCTTATCTGGCAAGAACTAAGTAAACTAGGAATAAATGAATAAAGTATGGTGATATAGTGAGTATGTACCTACATTGAATATTTCTACATGTCATGAAGTTTGGATAAGGACTGTAATTTTAAGATAATATAGGTATAATTTTCTTGGCAATCCACATCAGAGTTGAACTCGCATGTTTCATAATTGTATATTCCCATGTCAGTTACAACATTTGTGGAGTGTGTATTGTAACACCTGAATCCCACCATTTGTATATCACTGTCAGGTTATCGCTTAACATTTTACAATTTCTGAAAATGGCGGCATTTTAATATCTGTCCAACATGACGGACATAATTCACTGGCTTGCCTATTCATAAATGTGTATTAGCTAAGATCACATTATGCCTTGTATATATACTGTGCGTATGGAGGTGTTTGTAACTTTGATCACTGCTTAAGATGCTAGAACTAATAGCGAAATATACAGAATAAAATTGTGTATTGTCTTACTGATTAAAAACAGTTTTTACACCTCAAGCCGATGCTCTGGGAAGCCTAATTGGACAGCAACAAGATCGGCAATTTTCCGAACAAAACCTATAGAAGAATTACTTGCCGAAAAGAACAACAAAAAAGAAGATTTCCTGAAGAAGTGGGGCCCCCTGGCAGATCTTGACACTTAAGTAATATATATATAATGTAGAAATATAGGATCACCTTATGATGTTATTCATGATGTTTATCAGTATTTTTATGCAAAGAAATGACCTATATATAACACATTTAAAATACCACACTACAGCATTCCATATTACAAACATCAAAACAAAGTTTCAAATCAACAAAAGGGTACTTATTTATTCTTCTGACAACCGTTTTCCTCTCTGTCACGTGAGGATGTGTCGGAGGGGTATGTGCCCCACACTCTGTCCCATCCTAAAAAAAATTGCCACCCCTAATAGGGGGTGTGCCAAAATTGGGGAGATCTAAAGCCCTGTGAGTACCAAATTATGTGTTACAAAATTATCTGGGGAAACGCTCTTCGCCCGTTTTTCAAACGAGCTTTCATTTCACCACAATATACTCCAAAGGATTGTACATGTAGGTCTCATAACCAGGTCACATTTTTGGATTTGGCGAAAGCCCCGGGCAACCACCTTGCATCAAAACATTGTATTATCACTTGTTGGTCGATACTTGGAATATGTATTATGCGAGGAATGGCAAAACAAGTGACTTAAACATAATTTTTTTAATTATCCAAATTAGGCATCCACCGACCAATACAGAACAGAACAATGGCGGGGCAGTGTCTGATTAAATCGGAAGCGGGGGCATACAATTGAGCAATCCTGTGTTTTATATTTATTAGTGAACTCACCATTGCTCATCTACATTGTAGGTGTGCCGTCACCCAAACTGTATGGAGAACAATCAGGAGCGACCATATTTGCTATGCAATTCCTGTGATAAAGACATCCACAGCCTTCCTGAAAATGGCGGCCATCTTGTATTTGATCTGGCCGGACAGAAGAAAAGTGTGGAAAGCAGCAATGGTCTGTCATCACCAGTCTTACATGTACCTGTCGCCAATGGTAACTACAATCCTCTGTTATCAATAAAGGGAGAAGCGCCATGGTGAACTAGTAATGATTTATATAATTATAGCTAAACCGACACAAATATCTATGAGGATCTGTTGCAATTTTAGGTTTGATTAGAAATTCTTATAAAATGATGGAAATACCTGATTGTTAATACCTTGTCACCCCAATTTTTCATTGTAAATCCATGCATCAACACTGGAAATGCCTGACTGTACTGTTTATTGTGTGACAGGTAGACCATCGTAAATACTTTGTTTCAAGACCAATATCCTCACTTACTAGATGTAATTTTACCCCTCAACCCGATTGGGCTCAGGGGTATTGTTGTCCTCCAGCATGTCCGGTCTGTCCATCTACCTGTCCTCATTTCATTGGTTCTCCTTATCTTGACAACTGCTGAAGGCAGGCAGAGAAAACTTCTGTCCAATATAGCATGTAATTTGTAGATCAAATCATTTACATAATAATTTCCCTGTATTCAGAAATGTTTTCTTTCCATTCTACTTCCAAAATATTCGTGGAATGTTGCAAACATTTTCCCCGATCTACACAAGTCTACATATTACATGCACTAAAACTACGGAGAGTGGACAGGGGATATAACCAGCTGTAATATGCTGGGAAATGTAGTGCAAGTTCAAATCTACAGTTTAAATGTCCACAATCTTTTCTGCTCATGAATTACCGTTTACCAATTACTCAGTTACAAGCGTCTAGTCCGTCATCCATAATTCAGCCGTCGTCCATTAGAGAATATCCGCTTCCATAATCCAAAGACCTATTCCATATTCCATATAACAGTATTGGCACCAAATTCAAAAAGACAATCATAGTATACATAAACATAGGCTTGTTTCCTGCAAGAGAGAAGCGGTCAACAGTTTTCAATGATGCCGGCAAGACATCATGATGTTCCAAAAATATCAAATCCGTATCGCTGATCAGTATTCTTAATCCATAAATTTGTTGGCTTTTAGTGCTTCAGTTGTAATTGGTGAAATTTCCATGCCTTGGGAACACTTATAAATAGTTGTTTGGTATCCATTTGTGGCACTATTTACTTTACTAAGTGTCAATAATGAACCTTATAGATTTATGTTTATAGTATACAGAGACTTTCTTTCCGAATGATGCCCTGAATATAGCCAAAGTTTACTTGCTATATCTTCTGAAAAAATGTATGAAACAACTTTAAGATGTATTAGGTGTGCATGAAATGAATCTATCCATCATGAAAACGAAAGTAATTTGTATTACATCAATAAATTTTATTACAACACCAACAACAAAATGTGTCCTTGCCCCACGGTGCCTCACGGTCATTGAGCACTGTATGTTCATGATTGTAGGTTCATTACTGGACCAGTCATCCAGTGTTTCTAATGAGGATACTTGTAACTGAACTTGGGGTCTCCTGAACTTAACTATGTTCCTCGACTCATTATAATTCACTGACATCAGGACTACAAGGCCAGTGCCACCATGTTAAACATCTTCAAAAAAATTCTTGAACACTGAGACTTGAGCTTTCAGAATGTACTCAGTGATCTGTACTATTAATTGGTATTATCATGATTAGGGTTGCCATTTGTCATATCACCGAAAAAAGAAAGATTGGCCAATCAAAATGGAAGACCCGACAGATCTCTTTGTTTGTCAAGTCCAGTCCAGACAGTGATGTCAATGTCTGTTACATTAATTATTGTGGATTGCACTTTACATGTTTGATGTGAATAAATTTCAATTTATGTTCACAGTAAACAACAACCACATACGGCAATCTTCGTCGACATCATTACCTCCAGAAGCTCTGAGGAAGTCTCACAGTGACAATGAGTTGGAAGCTGGGGAGGATGACACTGACGCTGGACTATACCTAAAGAAAGGAGAACTAGACGGCCGAGGGTAAACACCAAACAAACAATAGACAGATCAATATTGTCAGTTCAGTCAAGAAATTCATCATAGAGCACTTCACAGTATATGATATAGTAGTGAACCTTCCTAAATTACATATAAAATGTGATGTATGAAAATATATTGATTAAGTATGTATGAAATTGTAGTTCAGTTTGTTTTTACCCGAGGATGAAATCAGATGTTTTGTATTTTTCAGAAATACATCCAATGCAAGGGCTTCTAAATTCCGAAGAAAAAAGGCTGTGAAAGGCCGGAGACATCATACAGATGTAAGATATTTCTATATCACCTGGAATTCAATAACATTTCTGCTTGTACGTGTTTGTTTGGTTTTGTGCTTCCAGCATGTACATGTGCAATCATGTCATATGTAAGGGCAGGTAACTCAAATATAATCTGGTATATACAAGGCCAGGCAATTATCTCCCTTTAAATGCTTTGAGATGATCTAGGTGATAAACCTTACAGTATTGTCGGTTGGACAACATAAAAAACTGCAACATTAACATTGATAAATAGAATATATACTTGTAAAGGGATTACAGGAGTTTAAAGCAAATTGCTATAATTTTTCTTTTGAGGACTCCAAATCCTCAAACTACTAATATTCAAGCAGTAAAATGCTTCATAAAGTTGTCCATCTCGGGTGAAATGGATCGATCTGCAAAAGTACTTTTCTGGATTTGGCATAAAATGCAATGTAGGTGATGCTTATCATGATCTAGCAGGAGTCAAATGATAATTGAGTGTGAAAGATTAGCAGTAGGGGAGATAATTGTGCAGCAGAAGAACACAGTAGAAGCTTGCTTACAATATCTGTTACCCCTCCGCTTCATCTTTATGTATATTCATTTCACTATAGAATTGATTGATCAATGATTATTTCAGATAATATTCTTTAAATGGCTCTCTCGAAACAGTGAAAATATCTCAAATCAAAGAAAATAGTAGTAAAGAAAATGTGTTGTTCAACTTCTGGGCATACTCTTGCTACTTTGAATCATACTTTGCTGTGAGGATCGTGCAATTGGGCTAATGTCAGTGAACCCTCCAATCAGGTTCACTGCAGACACATGCACTGATGTTTAGTTTGTTGGGCTCCAGAGGAGTGACTTGGGATGTTGTTGTGCACACTCCAGGTCATGATAAGAATTTAGGGTCTTCAGCTCCTCAGACAGCTGTGGTAAGAGGCGACTAAGTGGGGCACCCATGGGGTTCCCAGGTGTTAAAAATTACAGGAAGGTCCCGGGTGTCAAAGTAATAGGACCCAAACATCTTAATAGGACTGAAAGATTTGTTGAAAGTGATGTTAAATCTTTTTTGTACTAGTTTTGTGAAATTGATTTTAAAAATTGTCCTTTTTCCGGATGAAATCAGTAGTTTTGAGGAAATTCTCATCATTTCATGGTCCTGCATCATTTAATTTCAGCTGACTCGCCGCTCATCTGTTGCCTCAGTTAGTAGATGTGCGTCAGTTCTTGATAAACGCAGACATTCCATGGTGGGTCATCCCTGACTACATCGGGATACGATTTCTGAAACTAGTGACTAGAATTTGACTAACAGAGAAATTTAGTCCAGCAGCATTCCAATTTTGGCTGGTTCTACTCATTCAAGATAACAAAACTGTTAACAAACATTCAACTAACAGAAATTCAACCAGCATTTTGAATTTCAAATGACTTTCTCATTCAAGATAATTCATTGTTGATAAATTTGGACGTAAATGTTGTAGTCGAGGTAGAACACTGGCGACATGTTTGACTAATTACTAACAGAAATTCAAAACTGAAGTACATGTTTATTGTTACACATTCAGTGATATTAGGCTACAAGAATTAAATTGGTTGGTTCATTTCCTCATTCACATTTAAACATGAATTGCAGGCCTGCATTTTAATTCTGTCATGCACAATTCATTCAGTTTCTGATTTTGTGATCTAACATATTGATTGCACTGTACTACCATATTAATTCCCAGTATGAGATTGATAACCTATTAACATGATTAACCTTCTTCAGATAAAATACTAGAATATACGTTTAGAAGACTTACATGTAACACACTTAATTGTTAATCTTCCAAAATCATTTATCCGTGGGTTTTCTGTCCACCACCGGAGGGGGACTTCAGATACTTCTGTAATTCCATGATTCCGTATTATATTTGTTATCCGGGCAAGATTTATTTATGTTGATTTAACAGATTCTTTTCAAATTTTGGTTTGTGAATACTTTGCCACATGACAGAGTTTGGGCTTTGCCGTTGGAGTTTTGGCTCCACCTGGAAGCAATCTTAAAATTTCCATACAATAAAATTAGAATGATACCACATATTCTTTTCAAATGATCTTGCCAGAGCTTTAGATTGTGTTTTGTCTACCTTTTGGTGGTGCCACAAGTGAGCCTAACTTAAATTCTATTTCTTTACAATAAAAGCAGAAGAACTTTATGATTAGTTCCAAAACAAAAAGCTGAGAAAAAAAAAAAATAGACGATAGGGATCCACGTCACCTGCGGTAGTGGTACCGTACCACTTGTAGTGAATTACACTTGCATTATAATCTTCTATAGCTGGAGCCACTGACAGGGGAAGTGAACCTCTCTGATGTATTTGTATGTTTTGGTTTGATCATGGATAACAAATGTGAGAGTGGGGAGGTGGGGGGGAGTTACCCAACATGCTTAATTCAAGATGAACAATTTATCATGCATGAACATGATGATAATATGTACGGGTTGCTCTACAAGATTTTGATAAAAGAAAGTTTCCTCCAGTCTAAGACTGATTTTTGTTCAATTAAGTTAGATGATGGTCCAAAAGTGATTGAATTATTAGAAGTCTAACTATACTACATGTATACCACCCTCGGCCCCTGTATCGACTCTCAGACCTGGGACTTTCGGCCATATTCTATAATATGAATGAAATAAATGTGTGGAAAAGATTCAACCTCACTGTTCATTTTAGTTCATTTCATGTTCATATTGTATGTTTTCATGTTTACCTTGTTTACTTTAACATTATTTACAACTGAACCATGAACTGGGGCTACTTTTAACACTTTCTTTCCACTTTAATTCATCTGATACTTTTCATGAGGCAAACAATTCACACATTATCAAAATTAGGGCCCATACTGGGGTAACAAATCTCATCTTTCCTAATGTTTGACAGATTCGTCATTATGGATAAGTTTTTTGATTAACTTGACCAGTGTTCACAGGTAACTTATGATTGGGCTTACTTTGACTATATACACATGTATATCTGTTACGTGTATGTCCATTCAGAGTAACCTAATTTGGATAACTTTGAACACATGCTCATGTTTTCAAGTCACCTGGCCATAACTAAAAGTATGACAATACTATTTCCGAGCTAGATATTGAAGATGGAATACACAATACAGTGGATAGAGTGAAGTAGCTCTCAATCATTTCATTATCAGAGTACAAATTCGCAGAACACAAAACTTGACTTTTTACCATTCACCATTTTGGACCGTGACATGAGCAGAAAGTTGGACATTCTTCAGTAATATATTACATCGTCTGAAAACATATTGCTAAATTATGAAACTTATTTCTAAGAAAAGCAATTTAGAATTTTTGTTTAGAATTGTGTTCAAAGTGGTCCCGGTTCACAGTATTATTTTGGTGTACATGGATATTATCATTATGTTGTGTGTTATTGTTTATATATTCATTTACATGTCACCACCTGTTTGTACTGGTACGGTTGTCACTTTTACATGGTGCAAATGTTCAGACAACAATGTCAACAAAAAATGTGATACTGAACTGCTAAATGTAGTATAGATTGTTTAATAATTAAAAAGGGAAAATAGTTGAAAAATGATTATTTCAGTCTGGACATTTGCACTATTATATGGATATCCATGCAAAGTTCCTGAATCTATTCTCCAATACATGAGTAATATCGGCAAGGCTTCGGTGTAAGACCTCCCATTGAAAAGGTAATATCCTGGACAAAAGACTGACAATACAACTTGCAGCAGATCCTTTGTCAATTATATTTCGTGAGTCTTACACCAAATCGTTGCCGTAATATCTGTCTGTGAAATTCACCTCGGGCTAATTATCTTTGGGGGATCTGTCATGATTATTTTGAATCCCGTGTGTCCAGCAATGAGATGCTGAAGGTATCTTCTTAAATCTAGCAAAGTCAGCCAATCCGTACAGTTGAAAATGGCCAATGAGAAGTTGGTTAGAGAAAACTTTTGCACCAATCAGGTGATGATTTTAAAAAACAGAATCTATACATTCATCCAGCATCGCTTGTTGATCTGGGCTGACTAATAATCATTCAGGATTTACCGGCAACACCATACAATGCATTTTTCCTTTCCGATTTTTCTCCGGCTTGATGGTCCATCTTCAGTCATGTCAGTGGGCATGCCTAGCTTTCAGTGATAAACGTAAAGGCCTCCAGTAAGCCAGTCAGAGGAATTAATTCAAGGAACTTTACATGGATTTTCTCATTCCTGCTGAAGACTGAAAATAAATTCCAGATATATTAATATCCGTGTAGGAGAAACTGCAGAACCATTTTGAGAGACGATCCCATCTCATTCCCAAGGGTGTGGGATATGTAACATATCTGAAGTGTATTTCCAGTCTTATCCCAGCTACAACCCTGCATGTTTCAACCCTCACCCATCATTCAATTACCCTCCCAGCAGGATGAAACTGATCCTTTCACACCCGATCAACGTCGCCACAGCTTAAATGTGGATCTGGTGAAGAGCTTGAGCACATTTGACAACACAGTCACCTCCCCTGATTCTGAAACTAACACTTCTCCAACCTCCAAACTACCCACCAATTCCTCCTCGGTTGATCGGGCAGATTCCCAGCGACGTCGTCATTCTATGTACAAGGTGCTGTTTTGTTGTTGTTGTTGTTACACTTTGTTTGTATATTACTGTCAATATTTCCATGGGTGTCTGCCATGTAAATCATTTGCCATACTTTTTCACACATTTTCAGACAAAATAACAGAAGTGTGAAGTAAATTGTTCATCAGTCCTGACACCAAAAATTCATGAAATCCTCATTCCCTTTAACAAGGATAATAAGGCAGTGCCTCTACTTTGTGGTCATTGCGCTGTCCAGATGTTCTTTGGAATTTTATAGATTACATCTGAGTAAAAGTATACGGTAAACCAGAGTGTAAATTGATAATACTTTAAATTGTACTGAATGATGAGCAATCTGATGGTTTACTATTTCAAACATGTCCTTCAAGAAAACAACATTTCATAAAGGTATATCAAACAAGTACTAAATCATTATCTTCTAGCATTGAAATAATGGAATTTTTTCATGTGAGCTAATATTTAATCTGTTCAAAAAATAAAATGACATACATGTATGCATGGCCTCACCAAACTTAAATTTTGTGGTACTAAATCTTACCTACTCTAACATATACAGGTCAATATTAATGATGAACTCGCCATTGTACATTTCCCAATGGAAGAAGGTCGTCAACCTGAAGCTGAGGTTGTCGCTGCTGTCCGCAACTCCACTCTCAGGTAAATACTAAGAAGTTGAAAACTTTTTTGTATCATTTCTTATAATGATTTTTTATGTTATTTTGTAAATGTTTCAGATTTTGATACTATCAGTGATTTTTATCTTGTTTTTTCACATTCACATCTACATGCATCAGACTGGTTTCAACATAGAGTATTTTTACGGGGCTATGTAGACCCGTAGGGACTAATGGTCCTGTATTGTAGTCGGGAAAAACTTGAGCACATTTGGTACCGTTGCCAGGGTGAGTGGTTGTTTATTTAACTGCTTTAGGCTTTGAGAGGAAGAGCAGAAGAAAAAAGTCCTCAAGTTATTCAGCTACTGCAGATAGTTTGGTCAGCTATTTTGGCTAGATTTTGTTTCACCTGGTCTATATTAGTGAAGTTAAATATTTTCTGCTATACTTATATATGTTCATATGTCATTTTCACAGAGATTTCCTGCTTTAGAGCATGAATACAAAATGGATACTATTCAGAGGTTGACTTAGAGAGTTTTCCTGAAAGGATGTCATAAATTGCTGGTTGATAAAAACTTTATTTAGAACACTTAACATATACAGAAGAAAATAGTTTAAGGCAGACTTATCATATATTTGCCATGTTGGCAAGAAATTCTAATTTTCTAGGCTTCCATTCTTGCAAAAATTGTATACAGGGTATGTAACTTAGGGCTAGCACACAAACATCCCCTCCACCAGACCCTCTATACCGTTTAGAACATAGACACATGCATGACCTCGGTCAATGGCTTGATTCACTTAACTGATAGGGTCAATTGATAGGGTCAAACTTCAAGTCATTATGTTTAGATAGCAGTAAGCTACATGTACAAGTCTGCATACAACCATTGTAAGAATTTATAACCTTCCAAACTAGAATTTTACATTGTATCTCAATATTCATCTTTTGTCATTTACTGCTGAAGGATATGCTTTCTATAATCTGAAAAAAGTAAAAATATTTTACAAATATTGGTAACATGCAGAGAAGACATTATTTATCATTTCATCAGGTTGGTTTCAATGTCTGTCCTATCAGTCACAAGTTATTTTTTCAAATATTTATATGTGTACAATTACACTAATGCACTATAGATCTTTATTGAGAGAAATATGTGAGACTACAAATTGTATGGCTCTTTGCCATGGAACTGAACATCAAAGAGTTAGTAGAATTATTCCAACAGCCTATTTTACATTTAAATAACCTCGTTTCAGTGCCTAAGGCTCTAGTTATGCATTGTCGTTGTTTTCATAGGGATGCAATAGCACCTTTACTGGAGCGTAGAAAGGTTGATATCCAGTTTGTGCAGGTTTTCCTCGACTCTTCCCACACACCATTGCCGTGGAACTGTGAAATATTTCTCCTTGGAGGAAAAAATCTCCATGTGAAAGGTAGGTTAAATTCTATGAAAATGTGCTATGGGAATCTCTCTAATAATTCAATCACAGGAAGTGAAATTTTCCACCATGAAATTTCAGAGTGATTAAATTTATAAGCACAGAAAGTTGACAAAATGATTCAAAATCATGTGTATAATCAATTACAGTTATTTCTTTGTTATTTCAATTATTTTAAGTGTGATCAAATTTAGTAGAATCACTGATTGAAGTTTGTCTCCAAAATTGGGAGTGATTGAAGTTTGATAGGGGGATTGAATTATTAGAGGGATTACCATAACGACATGTATACATGTATGTAATAACAAACCACCAGTGGCTGTGCATACATACAACAGTGCCCTAATTAGCTCCAGCAATGTCTAGTGATACAAGTATGTTTTGGTCCCCACAGTTAGCCTCAGCAATGTCGGATTGGAGTCCCCTCAATTTGCCTGAGCAAAGTTGGTCGATACAGCGTGTTCGCATGACCAGTGCCCATCGCGGTGCAATGGAGTACATACATCCATCCTCAAGCATAGGGTAACAGTACCTTCAATGATGGTTTTGCACAATACAAACTAGTGGTCAGATTCTCTGATTGCCACTCTGTGTTTGTCGACATGGCTGGACTAAATAGTACACCAGTTTAGATACCGTAAACTGGGGTGACTTTGAACACTTTTTTCGGTTTTTGTTTGATTTCGGCTACTTCATCTTAATAAATTTGTGATATTATAATCTCAAAATACCTTCTGAGGTCTACCCTTTCTGACATGTTTGTTTGGTAAAGTTTCATGGAATGGTTAATGTATATTTTTTTAAATAAAGTCACCCCGTGTTTGGGGTGACTTTGAACACCTATGTTATTCCCTTATTTTTACCATTATTGTAGATGAAAATTCAAACCCATCCCCTAATAGGGGTGACATTGAACACATTTAAGGTTTTTAAAAATATTTTTAATCACAACTTCTCATTAATTCAACAGAAAATCACAGAAAAATACATAAAATGGTAAACTCTTGTCGGTGGAGATTAGGCCTACTATCCGCTACCATCTGTAAGCAGATATATCACACCTTCATTTAAAATCTGGCTCGGACACTTAGGAGGACTCAGCCCAACTGAGTTACACATTGATGTATTAATATGTTTATTATATATATTTTGCAGATATCTAACTAGGTAGAAGATAAATACTGTACCGGTACCATATCCAAAGATGCCTCGGACATATAAGAGAAAACTTTCTCAATGTCAGTCATCCTTGGAGCACATCCTTCACTGCCTTTTCTAGGGTTTCTGATATGTAATTTTGGTAAGTCCGACCACCAAGTTTTCTCTTATATGTCCGAGGCATCTTTGGATATGGTACCGGTACAGTATATATCTTCTACCTAGTTAGATATCTGCAAAATATATATAATAAACATATTAATACATCAATGTGTAACTCAGTATTGGTAAGCTATGCTACCCACCTTCTCCTGTTCAGTATTGAACAGTAAAGTGTCATTTGAGTCCTCCTACAGCAGTGGCCAAGATTCCCTCAAAATCAAATTTTGGTGTTCAAAGTCACCCCGTTGTCGTTTTTTGCATTCTTATTTAAAACAAAAAAAGATAGATAGTTAATTACACCTGTATCATGTTTGCAACATCACACCTGATACATGATATGCAGAACAACTTGTTTTACACAATAGTATTAGGAGGGTCACAAAGATTTTTACCGCCACCGAAAAATGTCCAAATATTCACATTGCACTTACGAAGTGTCAGTAAGCTGCAGGGAATATTTTGAGAATTTCTTTCTACCCTGTAAGGTAGGATTGTATACCACCTTCATACTCACAAGTAAACATATAACCTTTGTCTTTGAAAAATACCGCGAAAAAAATCACGAAGAAGAACCCGTCAAACGTTCAAAGTCACCCCGCCGTTCAAAGTCACCCCGGTTTACGGTACTGCCAATGTGCATCCAACAAGATGTTTGCCCAAACAACCTTTTTATCTGCAAACATTCAATATATTGTTTGTAGGCATTTAATCCGTTCTCAGTTTAGGATATACATGTGTATGACAGTCCAACTCACAGACATTGTCCCAAGGTGGAAGTCCAGAAGTCACGAAAGTAGCATGCGCTACAATTTTAATGGAGAATGTTGGGAGTCAAGTCTGCTAATCCATATTCATGGCATCCAATCTAATTTCAACAGCAATTGTGCAAGTGGATAGTACAAAGAAATCCTGGAAAGCAATTCGCAAGTTGCATGTTAGCTCAGTAACCTGGCCTGGTATGTTTGGGGCATGAATGAAAAATGGGGAGATAACAGAATGAATTGTTTTAATCAGGGGAGGTAATGCCTGATGTAGACTTTTTCAATGCATTTTCAAGGGAGAATATCAATTGATCACAAATTAAAAATATTGGCCTTTGCTATGGTATAATATTTATAGAATTGGGCAATCATTTTAACTCATAAGCTGCTAGAACTATTTCTTAAGGGCTGTACATTATTTCTGAATTTATTTCATGGAAACAAGTTGAATCTTTAGTGGTTAGTTACTTCCATGAACATACACCATGCACATTTCAAAAAAACAAAACTTCTTACAAGAGCTCAAGAGGACCTGGCTGTGAGTTTATAAAATATTGAAGACATGTTTTCTTGTCACACATGGGGTTACCAGATAGGTTAACAGCAGGAGTGGATCTGTATTGATTTTTAATCAACTCGGTGAACTTGACTGATCGGGCAGATTGAAATATTAATGAGCTGAAGGCATGTGAAATTTTGTAAGAGAACCATGTTCTTTGAGAGATAAACGTGATCTTTGAGAGAGAGAACCATGATCTTTGAGAGAGAACCATGATCTTTGAGAGAGAACCGTGATCATTGAGAGAACCAGAACCATGGTCTTTGAGAGAACCATGAGAGAGAGAACCGTGGTCTTTGAGATAGGGCCGCGAACGTTGATCTTTGAGAGAGAACTATGATCTTTGAGAGGGAACTGTGATCTTTGAGAGAGAACCATGATCTTTGAGAGGGAACTGTGATCTTTGAGAGAGAACCGTGATCTTTGAGAGAGAACCGTGATAATTGAGAGAGAACCATGATCTTTGAGAGAGAATCTTGATCTTTGAGAGAGAGCCAAATTATCTTTGAGAGAGAATCGTAATCTTTGAGACGGAACCGTGATCTTGGAGAGAGAACCATGATCTTGGAGAGAGAACTGTGATCTTTGAGAGAGAATCGTGATCTTTGAGAGAGAAATGTGATCTTTGAGAGAACCGAGACCTATAACAAGTCCACTTGTCATGCTTGTTGACTTCATCATGATGAATCCATTTAAATTTTATTTTCTGTACTTCAAAGCTTGGTAATTCTTCATACATGTTCACACCACAACTTGTCACAGTGTTATTTGGACACTTCCTATTTTGAACACTCATGCCCTTATACACATGTCTTTATGGATATGGACAATTTTATGCATGTTTGAAAAGGGAGATAGATCATCTAGACCATTTTTTCTGTTGAAAAATCTAGTTTGATAAAGGAGTCAAATGTTTTTACCTCGAATTTTTGGCAGGGAATTAAATTCTTTGAGTGTACAAATACACCAATATCCCTTTTGGCAGTTGGCACTTCGTTACTTAAGTGCACAAGGAATTTACAACAATTTGCCCTCCATGCATTGTCAGTGACACTTGCTGGTTGGGTGTTGTGGGGGTTCCTGAAATCTCTTCTAAATTATTTCAACTACATCAACATATGCCAATATATGAATAATTGGTTGTAAGTTGTTGATTAAAAATAATATCATTTTATTCCAAAGTGTCCAAAACAGGCTCACTGGTACTGCTGACATGTTAATTCTGTTGATGTGTTCAATGCTCTGAACATACAGATGGAAGCACCAATAACCATAACAAATATGTCAAAGATCAGTTCTGAGTAGCAGATATCTGATGTCTAATTTCATCTACAAAGGTCCATTTATCTTGGTAATTACGCTTGAAGAACCTTAAAAAAACACACCCCACAATAGCACTGTGACTCATGAATCATACATGTGAAGCTCTTCAGTACATTGTTTCTCAGGGCTCCTCAATAAAGCTGATAGACGCTGAGATGACGTCAGTTATTCAGCAATTCTGCCTTTATTGGGCTTGGAATAACGATACTGGTTACACCTGTCTAGATCTGATGGCTTTCCCCGCTTTAATCATTGATGCTGTCTGCTATACATGTATATACTCTAGGATGGCTAAAATAAGACCATCCAAAGAGCCCGATTCTATTTTGATTGTCTTAATGTGTTTAGAATCTGAACTATTTGTTGAGTTATTACCTCACCCAGTGGTGATTTGATTCCAAGTGTACATGTAGGTGATCTATTTGAGATGTGGATGTGTATGTCATGTACGTGGCAACACAAATCTCTACAAAGTGATTTAAGGCCTAGGTTCTCACTAGGTTCCCATGAATATATAAACTTTGAAGATGAGCATTACGGGAATCCAGTTAGATTGCCTTCATTTTCATTAGCGGGAATATTACGAGAATCGGATTCCCGTCGAAAAATGAGCCCTGTAAAGATGTAGATTAGGCCTAGAAAAATAATATTCTTGTTTCCGGTTGCACCTTGAAATTAAATGAGGGTAGGTAGGCAGGAAATTTTTTTATTTTATTTTTTTTTTATTTTTTATCGTACATGTACCTACAATATGGCACAAATACCGAGAGGCATGCAACTTTCAGGAAAGCAGTTCATGCCCAAAACATTTTTTCCAACAACTTTATTCAAGTACTACTATTCATCATTCACTCATCATTTATACAAATATAGTTTTGTCACATTCCATCATCCCGAATAACTGTTGGAACATTTTACCGACAAAACGGAGAAATGAACACCGCTGAGAGTGACGATATCGTCGATGGTCTGTGTCCACAGGACGGAAACAAATTTCAGACCGTCCTCTGCCCACTGTCGCAGATTATCACGCAAAGAATCTGCGGTTCTCTGTTCTGCGCAACCGGCAAGATTGCCGCCATTTTGGCCTCCAAGCACACAGAATTATGTCCCTTGATATTTGGTTAGTTAGAGTTATTGCCCTTGCGAAAACTTTTTAGGGTCGCTGCATTTTTCCTAGGGTCGGTCGCGAACCGGAAACATAAACATTATTTTTCTAGGCCTTACAGATGTAGCTGTAGCTTGATCAATTAAATGTGCTCAATCTGTGGATGATTGCTGTGTGTTTCTAAAGATGATTATTCATTGATTTCTTTATGTGAATGGTGTATGGTCATTCAGATTCCTGTAAAGCGAATTATTCTTGAAGTGATTGTAAAACCTAAAGTAAAGTTTCTATCAAATGAAAGACCATCGAAAACAGTGTCTGAAAATATTTTTTGGCATTTTTTACGATTTTATTACACAGAGTAAACTGCAAATAAAGCATGGGATTCTATGGTGGTCTGTTGTGATCATATCTAGGTCACACTGACTTAATACATATATTTTAAACTTTGTATGCATTTTCCAATGCTTGACTAAAGCTTAAGGTGTGTATACTTTGAGTTTCAACACAGACCCACTGTTCCAATGAGCATGTTTCACCAAAATGGAGGAAATTAAATGCAAGATTCAAATTGTCTTGGTACTTGTGAGTTACCATACAAAAAGTTAAGTACTTTTTACCCGGCTAGAAAAAATCGCATAAATGAAGTAAAAATATATTTGGATACAGTTGAAATTTGTCTTTCATTTGACCTTCACTTCGTCAGAGGGTTTACTATCACTTTAATTAAATCAACTTCCTTCCAAAAAAATGGTCCTTTTAGATGGATAATAACTTCTAGGTTTATCTCTGCTAGGTTCAAAATTACCTTAAGGATGTCCGCTGGTGGTTTTTGACTTTGGCAGCCATTTTGCCTGTTGTTCTATTGGGTTATCTCCCTTCCCTAGGTTAAGAGATGGGGATTTCCTTTAAAAGCCTTCTAGCCGAGAATTTTGCACACCAACATCCATCCAATTTGCTAAATTTTTATAGACATTGTGATTATCTGCAAACAGTTAGAATATAAGAAAAAGTTAAATACTATTTATATGAATTTTTCATGAATATGCTTCAAAACTAGGGCTATTCCCTATGCTTTCTGGGTTATCAAATTCAGCATGGGTCAGTCCACTTAACGTTGCCTACAGCTAAAAAATGCACACCAACCTATATTTTTTTCTTTGTTTTTCTTCCTATTACACAATTATGAATGCAACAACACACATTATTCAAAAAGTTAATTACTTTGATTTACCACCAGCGGACATCCTTAAAAAGAGTTGTTTAACCTTTCAAGTGTGTCCATTTGTTTTTCCAGTTTCATTCCAGATTTTATTTCATTGCTTTAAAAAGTTTAATTTTTCACATAAACAGTTTTCTGTATTTCATGCATCCTCACATTTAAAATGAGATCAACAATTTCTAAAATGAGACACTTGTGAAGTGTTTGAAATGTATATATAAATACTGTTTTAAACATTCACAACAATCGGAAGGGATTGTTAGAAGTTATTGGTAACAGAGAATATACTGGTATAACATGTGTAGTTTAAGTGGACAAAGCGGGCAAAAATCTCAGAGGCTGTGATCAACAGTTAACTGGTCACCAGAAATAACTCTGGATTACTGTTACACCCCACAGTAAGACACCACCAACTACCCAGGGGTAGGGAGGGAGTAAAATTGTACTTATTGTTAGTTACAAAGCCTTCTCTTCCGACAGAATTTTAGTTAGCTAAAATTTAACGTAAGGAATTATTTTGTTTTGCCAAAATAACTTGCCCTTGTAACAATGCGAAATGTTCAATATTGTACTTCGGAAATATTAAATATAGATTTTTTTCATGCATATGTGCCTGACCCTCAATAGCAAAGCATCATGGGTAAATTCAAAATAGCTGCCATAGAGATTATGCTAAGAAATTTGTTTATGCTAAGAAACAATACCTGTCCACCTGCCCGAGGCAACCTAAAACAACACAGGCAAGTCTTTCTTGGCCCCTCACCTACGCATGGGCAACCCAGCTTTTCATCAGCCAATACACACCAGTTTAGAAGCGACAAGTTAAAACTGCCAATGGCAAGCAAGTTTTAACATATCACTTGCCCGAATGGAAAGCTAAAAATAATTATTATTTCGACCCCAGCCAGTTACTGCATTGAAGCCATAGGGAGATGTTTACTTTATCATGTTAATATATATTCATTGATCATGTTGATTCCCTGTGTAGATGTACCTATCCTTCATTATTCATGGGGCAGAACCCTCATTAACCTGGGTTCTTGGAATTGTTATTAATTTTACATGACATCCTACTTCTGACACGTAGACTCTGCTATCTCTTAAGATGATTGTATACCTACATGTATATGTGTACTGTCCAGCTCTTTTCAAGGAATAGTCTCATACTTCAACTCCCAGTCAGTCTTTGATCAAGCTTTGTGTTTAACACAGCACAGAAGCAATGAATTTATTCCCCTCCCCCGTCCTTTGTAGGTTGCGGTGCGGGGAAATATGTTAAAGTTTACATAAAAATTTACATAAATTATGGCAATTATTTCAAGTATTGAAGTTCTTTACCAAGTAGTAAATAGTTAGTTTGGACAAGAATGTTACACTATACAGCATATACCGACGTGGAGGATAAAAGGTCAAAATTCTCGGTAATATCATCGAAACGGGTAAGCTGACAGGTTTTCCTAAAGGTGATTTGATGAATTTCCAGAGTTATGGTCCATCATCTTGTCAGTCAATAATTTCTTGTCCGGACCATATCTTGCTACTATTTGATGGACTTCTTCGAAGCTGACATGGAAGATGCTAAGTACCTTGCATGTGTTGAGATGATTTCCTGCAGAGTTACGTCCCTTTATCCCGTTTGTCAATAATTTCTTGTCCAGGCCAGAACTGTGTTACTATTTGTTGGACAACTTCAAAACTGAATTGATGGACAACTTTGACACTGACCTGGATGATGTGCTTAGTACCTTGCAAATTTGCACTGTCTATTTTCTTTTTTTACATTTTTCGAGGATTTGCCACATAGTTATGGCCCTTCATCCAGTCTGTCAATAATTTCTTGTCCAGTCCATAAATGGATTTCTTGTTTATGTTTTCATCCGTGGATTCTCTGAAATGATAAAAGCCAGCTGGTAGGCCTAATCCAGACCTCTATTTAACGCTAAGTGATTCTCTGGGCTGCACTATGATGGTTTCATGCTGGCGTTACACGAGGGATATCATATGCCTACCAATTACGTCAGACAGAAGAAATCCATCTATATATTGGTTACCATTTGATAGACAACTTTGAAACTCACATGGAAGATGCTTAGAACCTTGCAGATGTACACTGATTCTCAAGAAAAAGAAAAGAAAAATATTTTAAAAAAACAAAAAGCATACGTTTAACGTTGTATCAAGGGGGTAATGTAAAGCCCTGCTCATAGACCCTTTAGAATGTTCACTTGTAAACTGTCACATACAAAATAATTCTGTCAAGCCACAGGTACAACTATATATTTTGTACCTTCACATGGAAAAATGTAAGTGATCTAGCATATTTAATACTGCTTGACATAATTGTTAACAAGTTAAAAGTTCTAATCAATTTGTTGATTTGTTTTTGGCATCATTATGGAATGGAATGGGGCATCTAATGGTGTCATTGGTACCATGATGGTAGCAACCCTCTATGGGGCATATAATGGTGTCATTGGTACCATGATGGTAGCAACCCTCTATGGAGCATCTAATGGTGTCATTGGTACCATGATGGTAGCAACCCTCTATGGAGCATCAAATGGTGTCATTGGTACCATGATGGTAGCAACCCTCTATGGGGCATCTAATGGTGTCATTGGTACCATGATGGTAGCAACCCTCTATGGGGCATCTAATGGTGTCATTGGTACCATGATGGTAGCAACCCTCTATGGGGCATCTAATGGTGTCATTGGTACCATGATGGTAGCAACCCGCTATGGGGCATCTAATGGTGTCATTGGTACCATGATGGTAGCAACCCTCTATGGGGCATCTAATGGTGTCATTGGTACCATGATGGTAGCAACCCTCTATGGGGCATCTAATGGTGTCATTGGTACCATGATGGTAGCAACCCTCTATGGGGCATCTAATGGTGTCATTGGTACCATGATGGTAGCAACCCTCTATGGGGCATCTAATGGTGTCATTGGTACCATGATGGTAGCAACCCTCTATGGGGCATCTAATGGTGTCATTGGTACCATGATGGTAGCAACCCTCTATGGGGCATCTAATGGTGTCATTGGTACCATGATGGTAGCAACCCTCTATGGGGCATCTAATGGTGTCATTGGTACCATGATGGTAGCAACCCTCTATGGGGCATCTAATGGTGTCATTGGTACCATGATGGTAGCAACCCTCTATGGGGCATCAAATGGTGTCATTGGTACCATGATGGTAGCAACCCTCTATGGGGCATCTAATGGTGTCATTGGTACCATGATGGTAGCAACCCGCTATGGGGCATCTAATGGTGTCATTGGTACCATGATGGTAGCAACCCTCTATGGGGCATCTAATGGTGTCATTGGTACCATGATGGTAGCAACCCTCTATGGGGCATCTAATGGTGTCATTGGTACCATGATGGTAGCAACCCTCTATGGGGCATCTAATGGTGTCATTGGTACCATGATGGTAGCAACCCTCTATGGGGCATCTAATGGTGTCATTGGTACCATGATGGTAGCAACCCTCTATGGGGCATCAAATGGTGTCATTGGTACCATGATGGTAGCAACCCTCTATGGGGCATCAAATGGTGTCATTGGTACCATGATGGTAGCAACCCTCTATGGGGCATCTAATGGTGTCATTGGTACCATGATGGTAGCAACCCTCTATGGGGCATCTAATGGTGTCATTGGTACCATGATGGTAGCAACCCTCTATGGGGCATCAAATTGGTACCATGATGGTAGCAAGCATCTAATGGTGTTGGTACCATGATGGTAGGGGCATCTAATGGTGTCATTGGTACCATGATGGTAGCAACCCTCTATGGGGCATCAAATGGTGTCATTGGTACCATGATGGTAGCAACCCTCTATGGGGCATCTAATGGTGTCATTGGTACCATGATGGTAGCAACCCTCTATGGGGCATCTAATGGTGTCATTGGTACCATGATGGTAGCAACCCTCTATGGGGCATCAAATGATGTCATTGGTACCATGATGGTAGCAACCCTCTATGGGGCATCTAATGGTGTCATTGGTACCATGATGGTAGCAACCCTCTATGGGGCATCAAATGATGTCATTGGTACCATGATGGTAGCAACCCTCTATGGGGCATCTAATGGTGTCATTGGTACCATGATGGTAGCAACCCTCTATGGGGCATCTAATGGTGTCATTGGTACCATGATGGTAGCAACCCTCTATGGGGCATCTAATGGTGTCATTGGTACCATGATGGTAGCAACCCTCTATGGGGCATCAAATGGTGTCATTGGTACCATGATGGTAGCAACCCTCTATGGGGCATCTAATGGTGTCATTGGTACCATGATGGTAGCAACCCTCTATGGGGCATCTAATGGTGTCATTGGTACCATGATGGTAGCAACCCTCTATGGGGCATCTAATGGTGTCATTGGTACCATGATGGTAGCAACCCTCTATGGGGCATCTAATGGTGTCATTGGTACCATGATGGTAGCAACCCTCTATGGGGCATCTAATGGTGTCATTGGTACCATGATGGTAGCAACCCTCTATGGGGCATCTAATGGTGTCATTGGTACCATGATGGTAGCAACCCTCTGTGGGGCAAAGACTTGAATATACATCAACCCAAAGACATGAGATAGATGTTGTGCATGTAGCTGTTGACAAGTTAGGATTTGGATCCACTGAGGGCCATTCCCAAATATCAATAACCTAAATATTCCTGGTTCACAGATTTTGCACTCCAATAAGCCACAGTATAATCCCAGAAGTACCGCATATTACCGCTTATTCACGCCTTATGCGAGACTGAAGGGCAGGTTCATGCACATGCGTTTTTTCATGAGAGCCAACGCATGTGTGTGTGAAGAACCTGCCCTTCAGTCTCGCGCCTGGCATGAATATGCAGTAACATGCATTACTTCTGGGATTACGAAGTGGCTTATATCTCTGCAAATGCACCCATATTTATATGCAGCCAGTAAATGGCATTTTACCCTGAATTTTGAGGACTTCATCCTTGTTATAATGATTCTTGAGCTTGGGAATCGACCGTGTCACTTTTCAGCTATGTTTGACCAGAATTGACCAATGGGTACAACTGTTTGGTCACCCGCTTAGCAGACTATATACATGTAGCTATATGTATCATATTGTTGGCTCAGGAGACCTACATGTAGCTATTTCATTCATTTGCCGCTGACCCTGGATAAATTTTTAATCAGTCAAAATTTCACATGATGAACTAAATAACCTGACTAACGAGAATTGATTCTTCATTGTAAAACGTGAGGCCCTATTATGGATTCCTAATGTTGGAGGTTGAAATAGATTATCTGAGTGCTGTCATCATGTCAACACCTGTCTAACACTATTGATGAGAGTTTATTATTTATCAGCTTTGTCGAGAATGACCTAATTTGCTTTCCATTCACACTAAATGTGTTGATGGTATGGAATTTTTTATACATGTATGCTTGGAAGCCTTCCAGTTGGGAAAACTAATGAAATTACTAGAAACTGTTAAGCACAATTGTAGTGATCTAAATGGTCGTGCATGTATGTGTACATTCAGCATTAATAGGTTTAACCTCTGGGAAAGGTTCACAAGATTTAATTACTGTACATTTACATTCATATTGTCCACTAGAATTTAGTGGTGCCATGGTGCATGGTAACTGAAAATACATAAACCAGCACAAGATAAAATCAACTAAATTAACAGGTCAGAGTGGAAAATAATCGCTCTCAATGACTGTTTACCTCAAAATTCTCAGCTAATGTCTTCTCATAAAAAAAGTGAGAAAATATCTTGCAATAACCTGGAGAAAAAGCATTCAGTATCCATCTTATTGTAATCTGGCAAAAACTATGAACTACCCATTCATAAAATCTCACACAAGCATGCGATATAATCAACATTAGAAATTATTGCTTGAATGTGGGAATACAGTGCGACAAAACCTGTTCCACAAGGTACATGGTACATGTACATTGTAATAACATGAATGTGTGAAGCAGTACATTGTAATGTGTATGTTCTGACATGGATGTCTGAAGGAAAAGAAGTTGCATTTTGAAATTTTAATATTGAAGGTGGTGTTTTATTTCCATGACTTTCAGCTGCTGACTGATGTTGTTGCCAAAGAAGAAATTATAGCCTATATGAGAAGGCTGGAAGGTTTCAAACATTTGGCAAATTTAGGTACCATTTTTAATAATATATATGGAGACGTTGGATGTCCTTGCTTTAAATATAGAAATAGGTACATGTATGAAGTGATCATGTCCAGGGATGTATGTGTATGTGTATGTGATTGTAATATGATTGCTGCTTGAATACTGTATCAATATTAGCATCAGTACCATCAGTACAAACAGGAGATAAAAACATGCAGATGTAAGTTGACGTATTTGGGCTTCCATCTGATCACTCCATTTATCTATTTTGGCTCCATCATCACTGGTGACCGCTCCATTATTGATTTCTATCAAACGTATCTGGCGCAGCGTAGTAACTGCTGAAATAATTTCAGAAGCGTTTTGTGTGTGGATTCATAGCGTATGATCTCTGTCGTTGAGTGGTGTTGAGTATTTTGCCAGATACGGTCTAATTATCAGGTTATTAAAGAGATATTAATATAATCTTCTTGTTTCGCCTGAAGGTTCTTCCTGTGATTATCGACCTACTCTAATTGACTGTCTGCATTGCATCGCGTGCTCGGGTGAAAGTTTTAGATCTGACGCAACCTTGAACAATTTTCATGCCTCATGAGACTTCTGAAGAGAACTGACATGTTTTGACTGGCTCATACATTTCTCGGAAAAAAATCAGAGTGGTTGTTTGTTACTGTGTGCTAAAGTTGCACGACTTACGGACTACATCCCATATCCTTTGACTCACTGCAAGCAATAGTTTTAAAGTTTGGCAGGATCGAGATGGAATGAAATTGGATTGTAAGGTTCCAGTAGGACTGGATTACAGTGTCCGATTCATTTAACTAAATACTAGTGTTGGAGGATACCAAACCATTGTGATATCATTGAAGTTAACCAATAACACTCAAACCAGGAATGCTATATCTGGACATGGATTTGTGTAATTAACACATGTCAGGGCCTGATCTAGACTTTTAGTTTGGGCACCCTTACCTGGCGCAGAGTGTGATAAGTTATAGTGAAATAGGCCGCGATGTGGGACTGTCGAAGCCCATGGAAGCTGTGGGAGTATTGAATGGTCTAAATACAGCCTGATAACTTAATATTTGGCAATAGTAATTGCATTAATATAGGTTTCAGCCTGTTCAGAGGGAATTTGCTAAAAAAAAAAAAAAAAAAAAAATTTTTTTTTCTTTTTTTTTTTTTTTTCTCATTTGGGCGCCCAAATTCATGGCGCCCAAACCCGTTATAACGGGTTCAAAAACGGCCTGGATCAGGCCCTGCATGTTGACATGCTTGATCAAGCACAGTTTAATGCTTAAATTCATTTCATGTCTGCTCTCTCTTCTCCCCTCCCCCACCATATTTAAGCCCAGAAAAGGGAGGTCCCACTTGCTAAATAAATGCCTTTGCTATATTAAGAAAAATTGACACATTAACACTATGTAAGGTACATGTATGGTGAGCTGAAGTGTGAAATTAGTATAATTGGCCAGTGATAATTACACCTGGTCTTACCTGTTTAAATTTCTCATTTTAAGTTTGTACAGATAAATGTTATGGTCGTTCAGCAGTGTCAGACGAACTGGGTACTGAATTGTCACTGTCAATACATTTGTTCCAAGTTCCACCGTTTTGTATCGCCAGTCCATGGATGTTGAAGTTGTCTGCGATCAAGTTCGGAAAAAATTGTGTTGAGATTGTTTTTCACCTTATTAATTTGAGTGATTCGGTTTAGTGGTGATCCCATTCACATAAATTGCTGGCAAGTGTACCAAAAAATATCTGAGAAATCACACTTCGGATAGTTTGGAAACATTCCCGCTAAGTGAATTGATTTTGATTTTTATGTGGTTTATTTTCACAAGTGAGTGGGAAAAAGGTGGTAATGATTTCTCTTACTGGAAAATTTCAGTAATTTTATGTGCTGGGACCTTCATGGATGATTGAGCATTGGTGAACTCCTTCTGACTGGTACCCTGATCAAGGTGCCCTCTATTTCATGTCTTCACAGGAGTTTCTTATTTCTATAGGTACCTGTGGAGAACAGATGTTAAGATTACATTACATGCTCCCCTGTGGATTGGCTGCAATTGAAGCTGCAATTATTTTTTAATGATGGGTACATGTAGTATGGAATGTATTTGGTTGCTGTAGAACTGCCATATCATTTCCTGACTGTGGAGGTATAAACCTTGGGCTGACTGACTGGCTACAGGATATCTATGATCTATCTATACAGGACAACACGTCTACATGTACCTCTGATATTCACCTGACTATGGGGGAACTATATCAGTATGGGCTATAGTCACCTACAGATCTATGTTGATATCATTTTGTGATAAAAAACGAGTGAATATATATCATCTGATTGATTCAGACTGGTGTTACGGAACTGTCTACGCAACATTAATCTCCGAGAATGTGCAAATGGGATGTGTCCTATCTGTGTCATATATCATTTCTACCATGATGAAATGAGTGGATATTTGTCAGGTTGGACTAGCTCAGGTGTTTTAGAACTGTCTGTTGACACACACACACTGTATTTCTGGCATTGTCACGAGTACATGAACTTGTAGACTGGATCAATCCATACCTGGAACAGGTGTACTATACACGGTCCTCATGTAATGTCTATCTCATCTCTATTATATTGATGCCACGAGGACAGAACCAGTGAATGTTTCTCATATTAGTTGAGCACAGGTGTTGCAGAACTGTTCCAGAAAATCCACGTTCCAAACAATCATTAGTAGGTAAACAGATGATTATCGAGCGATACATGTATGTAGAATGAACACAGTCTAGCCATACATGTACATGTTTCGAGAATAAACACAGCAGTCTGATGCCAACAGATTGCCATAATACAGGCTCTATGCATTTTTAATGTAGGCAGACTACATGTAGCTGTGCTGGAACTGTCCAAAACAACAGATACAGTGTGTACCCTAAGATTCTCCAGACTGACATGTGTGCGAGCGGTAGGTTAACACTTCAGCATGAACAATCTATCCAGTGCGTTCGATTTTTGGATGCTTCAAAGACATGCCTCACATGTGAAGACAGACTTGTAAATACAGGAAGCATAAGTGAATTTGAAGTGCTTTGATTTTGCATGTTTCCACAGAAAAGGACTTTCTGACACAATTGTACCTGTGCATTGTAGTTAATCTAGCTTCTATGTTCTTACCCGTTATAATTGTGGCAGCTCGCAACCATTACACCTTAAATATTAATGTGTGGAACATGGTTGTTCACATTTGATTACAGTGAATTGGTCTTCAACAGAGGCGTTTATGATCTCGTGTTGTTTCTGTGGAGCATAGATTTACATCAGGATCCAATCAGTACTGGACAGATCTGAAGGGTGATCCAAGTGGATAGGTGAACACTTACATGATTCCCCATCTAGTTGTCGCCAAACAAAGTTGCCTGAGAAACCAAAAGTTTCTGAACTTGTATTTGGAAACTGAGGAAATTAGCTCATAATGTACAAATTTGCCCAAGAAAGAGCAAATTCAGGTTGACTTCAACATTCACAAATATGAATGAAGACGGTCGTGTGTCTTGTAGTACCATACAATGGTTGCTCATGCTCAGTCAGTGAGCCAAGATTAGCATTCTTGTCTAAAGCATCAGTAGAGTAAAGCCCTTGAAATGACAGCTTCTGATGCCGCGGTGATGGTGAATGGCATATTGTCCCTGTCAGCCGTTAGGGAGTTGATCTGGTAAGCGAAGTGATTCAGATACCACCGGGGAGTATGCAGTAATCAATTCATCATATTTGCAACGCTGAATTGTTACTGTTGATAGAGCTGTTAGGTTATGTACATGTCGGCTTAGAGTACTGCTCTGATTAATTTCTCTTTATTCTCCAGAGGTCTCTAGCAACCTTGGAATTTTTACATCAGCATGATGGTATTGCATGGTGAATTGTCCATGATGGCTTCAAATGCAGGTGCAATTTGAAAAGGAGATGCATTGGGCATTATAATTGTCACCAAGGTTTCCAAATCGTAGATTTAAGCCAGCTTTCAGTGCATGAAGTGGATTCATGAAAGTTTAATTTTTACTTCGAAGAGACCTGAACATGAACCTATATGCAAGACTTTGATGTGAATGTATGTTGCATCGATCAGCTATTGTGCCTTGAATAGTCATTGATACAGGTGCAATTCTAAAATGTGAAGCATCAGAACTTGGAATTTTTACATTTCCTAAATCTCTGATTTTGATGTTTTGTGCCAATGCAACACATGCATGTGCGTACAGTGACCTATATTTGTACAACATTATTAATTGGCTCTTGATTAGTCTTGATTCCAGGTGTTATTCCAAGTTTAAGCAGGTGAGGTGATGCAGTTAATTTTAAAATGGTTCAGTTATGCCATGTTTTCCATCTTTCATCAACATCATGAACATTTGGATGTCTGAACAATTTTGAATACAGCCAGGTGTGGTTCAACCCAACAGGGAAACACAATGGATTTACAACGTGTAGTGGTTTTGAAGCACAGTAATTTAAGCAAGCCAGTTTTTGCCATTAGACATTGACAGTTTTGTGTGTGATCCTGTTGCTGAAGGTTATGCGCCTATTTTCTATGACTTCTTCTCGACCACCTGAGTTTTACCTTCATCCTGATCAGAGCTGTCTTCATGTCTTCTGTCACCATGGAAACCAAAGTTTACAAGGTGCCATCTATGATGGATATCTTTGCCCAGGAATTCTTCGGAGTTGCAGGTAAATCAATTTGATATGTGAAATGGTTTTTAAGTTACATGTAATGCTGAAGTTTATATTAACTCTGCAGTCCTTGGGGGGAGTCACCCCCCCCCCCCCTTGTTGGTTTTTTGCTCCTATCTCTGAAACGACAAAAAATTGAGAGTTGAAACGCCTTGACTTTCTAGATTGGGGCAATTCCGCGGTAACTCATAACTCATGTTACACTTTAGCCATAACCTTCATGTTTACCCTGGGATTTTAATACTATGATTTGCATCCAGATCCTTCCTATTTTTCAAAGTAGTAATGCTAACTGGTAGCTTTGTTTTCCATACAAACACAGCGGTGTGTTATCAATAATATTGAATTAATCTTATTGCAAAGTTCGGTAACTCATGTTACAGTAAACGGGCATGCCCTCGGAGGGTACAGTGTTTCTCCGAAAAACCTCTGAATACTAATCAATTAATATACTAATCAATTAATCTGAGAATTAGAAATCTTTTCTTTTAGTACACTGTCTGGACTGTGTATTGTCCCTGTTCTAAACAACTGATGCAACACCATTTTATTTCCACCGAGCTAAACATGTGGTAACTCATGTTACAGTAACTCATGTTACGGTTTGTCCAAATGAAAGAAGGAACAATTAAGTCTCCTGGAACATGTTTCTCTCGTGTCAAAAATGTGTCTCAAACAACATGAAGAATGTAATTAAATAACTGTATAAAATTTGAAATTCATCAACATGATTAGTGGTCAATTCAGTGTGAAATTCAAGAAATTTAAGTATTATCTGATTATAAACGTTCTGAAGGCTACATTGTGTACATTTATAATCTTATCAAACTTCTCTGTGAACTGATTAGTTGCCATGGTTATTTGCTACATCAGGTTGATTCAAGTCTCTGGATCATCTGCTCTCTGTAGTAGAATATCTAGTCCTGCAGAAATGGCCATTTCCAATGATTCTCAGCAGTCTCTATTGCCAAAACTATTTTAATATTCTCCATGCCAAGAGCGGTAACCACACTGAGGAAACGGTCTCTGCCATACTCATAGACATACCAGTCCCCTAATTGGAGAATCAACAGGATTAGCAGTGATTTGGTGTTCTACAGGAGCATTAGCCCTTGACTGGATGAATGAGACCGTTGGTCCATCCATAATAAGATCATTTTTTTTTGCACATTTCAATGATTTTATTTGGGTGAAGACCCTTTATCTCGTCAGTTTATAATTTTTCTTATCCGCACCCTATCTCACTTACTATTTGATGAACATCTTCAAAACTTGCACGGAAGATGCTTAGAACCCTACAGCTGTGCACTGTCAGATTTCCTTTCTGCGTTTCAATGATTTTTCACAGAGTTATGGCCCTTTATTTTGTTAGTAATTTCTCGTCCAGACCATATCTCCCTTACTATACCTTGTACAGTACACCAATAAAATGAGCACTAAAGATGCGGAGACGATGCGCAGACGATGCGCAAACGATCTCCGCACGATGCGAATAACGTGCGGAGTTCCCTCGAAGGTTTACTAAACCAGAGGCTAGACTGCCACTTCGCACGATGCGCAAAGAATGCGTACAATTTATCATTGTCGTTAATTCGTAATTCCATCTACAAGCTGTGTGTTCTTTATAATATTTTCCAATAATCTTTCAGTCAGACACGAGATATGTGTCTGAATCAGAATTATTTTATGATTTTACGACCTCCTTCGCCCGGCTTCTGTCCTCGAGAAACTTTCAAACCAAGTCGCAATAAAAAGGTGCGAAAACATGTCCCGATGGCGATAGGTTTTATTCACAAGCGGCTGGGACAATCTATATGCCGGCGCCATATTGAACGTACGTAAAAAAAGAGAAAAAGCTGGAAACGGTGTTCAAGGCTTCTCGCCAAACGGACGTAAATAAAGCTTTATCTTCTCCAAAAACTATACCACCTTTCCCCTAGGACCCCCACCGATGCTCATGCACACTTGGGTCGTCAACACCAGGTGTTTTATCCGAGTTTTAGCCGTCAATTCAAAATCAACCCATTAGACTGTTTACCTGAGACAATGACCCAGTTTACATCCGAATCGCCATTCCTCGGTCCTTTCCGCCTCCGCTCCGACCAACTCGAGTTGGAAATCCCCTACGCGTCAGCCGGAGCACGTGACCTACCAGCGGATCAACAGAGGCGGAAAGGACCGAGGAATGGCGATTCGTATGTAAACTGGGTCATTGTCTCAGGTAAACAGTCCAATGGGTTGATTTTGAATTGACGGCTGAAACTCGGATAAAACACCTGGTGTTGACGACCCAAGTGTGCATGAGCATCGGTGGGGGTCCTAGGGGAAAGGTGGTATAGTTTTTGGAGAAGATAAAGCTTTATTTACGCCCGTTTGGTGAGAAGCCTTGAACACCGTTTCCAGCCTTTTCTCTTTTTTTTTTACGTACGTTCAATATGGCGCCGGCATATAGATTGTCCCAGCCGCCTGTGGTTTTATTGTAGCATGAACCGAAAGTGCTGATTGAAAGTATTATTCGTAGATGAACCTAAATTGAAAGAATGATACTCGTAGTCCATATGATAGCATCGAATTTAACGTTAGACAACCAGAATCTAATGCCGAAGTCTTTCGCGCCATCTTGTTTACTACAAAAACACAGCCAATGAAAACACGGGATCCCCGGAACCCCGCCCACTGTAAACAAATTAATGGGTCACAGAAATGAGATAAACCAGCTCCATAGAAATAAAACGTGTCTGATAACACAACAATAAAAGGTTGTATAATCCCGTGTAAATGACACGACGAAACAGGAGAATTACTTTGCCGATTTTCGTTGTCAGACAATGGATTTAGAAAAGGATAAACACGACAGAAAAGAATAAACACGTCCTACAAGTGCAAAAGAAAACCAGCACGTGATCGCGGGAGAAGTCATTTGTTTCCAGTTTCTAAAGAATGTGTGAAATTTACACCCGAGTGTCATTGATGAAATAGAAAAGCAGTTTCCCTGTCGGGATAAATATCGGAAGGATTAAACAGATTACTCAATTTATTGCAGAAATTAGATGAAATACTGTGACTGAATATTGACGTGTGTGTGAGACACAAACAATGTTCTAGATTTATACTGTCGACGAATAGGAGTTGGGTACCATATTCAGTCTCTGTGTTTACTGATTATAGTGACTTTTGCTACGACCCCTACAATTGCAAGATTTCCTTGTGGCATGTGCATAATTACAGAGCCACTTCACACAGAATAAAAATATTTTAAATTTTGATTTTCATTAGAGGTAAATCCAACGTGTTTGTCAGTTTCTTTTGTCTTCTTCTTCCCCACTTTTCTTTTCCCTCTGTTAGCTTTTGAGCACTTATATCAATCAACTTCATATTTTTGGTGCATATTGCTCCTGTCTAGGGGAAGATACCTGCTATTTTTCAGCTCTGCCCGAAACTGGGAACTGGGGTTTTATCCACAATTTCCCTTATGTTAATTTCCCTTTTGTTCAATCTTTTTTGTTGGATAACTTCAGAATGCTTTCATCAATCAATTTAAAAATTTGTTATGCATATTGCTCCTGTCAAGGGGGACAAAAACTTAACAGCACATCAGTAATTGGTTCACAGCCTTGTCTCAGAAAGGTTACTGCTGGGGTTCAAATAGTGACTAGCCAATGACCTCTGAAACCATTTATGAGTTGTATCAAAAGTACATTCAGTGCCTGGTTCACGGCCATGCCATTCAGTCATTCACAATATGGTGATTTAACAACTGAATTTCACAGAGAGAGTAAAAGGTGAAAAGATCATATGATTGTTTTTTTTTTGTTTTTTTTTGTCTTTTTTTTTAGCTTTTTTTTGTGTCGATTCTGAAAGATGTTCATGTATATATACATTTCTTCAACAACTGAATTTCACAGAGAGAGTGACCTTGCAGATTTTAAAACCACTGACATATATATATTAACTCAAGAATATCTCCGTGCCATTTCCAGGAGCTACAGGTAAAAGGTGAAAAGATCATGTGATTGTTTTGGGGTTTTTTTTAGCTTTCTTTCGTGTCGATCCACCTGGGGGAAAGTTGAATTTCATATCCCGACAATAATTCCTGCATCACCAAAACACCCATTATTTCTTTTTTTTTTCATGTAAACATCGGTAGCCCCGTTTGCTCAAATTTGACAGCAGCTCAGCTCCATAGTAAAGATGTCTCACAATATTATTTAATGTATTCTACACAGAAATATACTAACACTCTGAAATAATTAGATTGAAATTCAATCCGGATTGAAAATAATCAAATCAATCTGAGATTGTAATTTCAATCTTATTAGATGGAATACATGTATTCAATCGGAAAGATTTTGTTATGATTATATAATTCCCCTTATATCGATGTTTTCTCTTCACGCCGTGCATCATAATTGTTCGTTCATGTTTAGTCCTGAAGTGTATTGTATTCTTTAATGTAGTTCAATGTGGGAGACGCAGTTATAAGCTCGTCTTAATGCACTCCCACTTGCAAAAAAAAATGCGCTAAAGCATCGTTTAAACCAAAGATTTCTCACGGATTCCAATATATTGAATTTTCAATCTAATTATATTTGAGAGTAAAAGTCGTGTGCACTCAGAGGAATATCACAATTGTGTTTATCACCTCTTAGGACCAGATCACCATGAAGATATGTGGTTTTGCCCTACATATCGAGCTCTAAAATCTCATCATAGCCATTAAGCTCGGTCAATATTTGGATGGGTGACCGGGTGCTGTACTGATCAGTGTCCAGGGTAATAGGAACTGTGAGCACTCTCGTTTTCTGGCACAAGGAGGCACCGTCGTGATATGACTGAAACAAGGTTGAAAACGACGTTAAACCCTACTACTCACCCACTCCAAGACTGGGAACACTAGGTCTAGACACAAGCGGTTTCATCTCCACTGACTACTGAACCCTTATAGGTATACGAAATATCATCTAGAAAATGGATAATATTGGTAAGACTCCCCAATGATATTTTTCAGTACCGTGCCTGTATATGGCATGATTGTCAAATTGAAAATCTACATTTGATTGAAGGAATAGGTTTCAAAATGTTACAAGTTTATCCAATGAAGAATCAACCTTATTTTCAAATATTGGCAGTTAGCAAAATATTCTCAACATTTTAAAATGTCTAGAATTTTTTTCTTATAATAATAAATGTCTATAATAGATCTGTGTAATTAATAATTGTGGTAAATCCCCATCAACAATATTTAAGTAAAAATTAGGTTTTCATAAACATTGAATCCCTGCTCATATATGATTTTTTTTTTTTATTGAATATATGAGTACATCAGAATGCCAAAAAATGTCCAGTGGAATATCAGTGATATTCTTTTCGTACAGTATTGCAAAGTATCAACCAAATGCCAGTCCTGGAATCGTTCTTAGCCTGTTGTAGCCCGGTTAGCAGAAAACTTGTGTGCGTGAACCAAGGTAGTAAATGACCGCTCCCTTCCTTGCGGCCAGGAACTGGGTCGGCCAACTACGTCACCACTGGATTTCCCAGTTTAGCCTATCTCACACCATATTTCCCCGTTCTGAAGTACGGTAATTTCCCTATTAATTCACCTTCCAAATTTAATTCGAAAACGGCCGATTTTTCCGCTGTCGTGATTTTGTCCATCCTAATAAAACGAACATGGGAGCATTTTCAATATCCGTGAAACAATAAATTCGAACACTCCCGTTTTCGCCACGGAGTTCGTGCCGATGAAAGTAAAGTGAATATGTTACTAGAATCTCGTATAGTATATCGGCGTATGCTATTATTTGTAAGCACAGAGAAACAACAGGGAATGGTACAATATAATCAGACTGAATTACTATTACTTACAGTCTATAAGGAAAAAAATTGATTCAATTAACTCCGCAGTCCTGTAATTTTATCCTAACTTGATCGCGTTTCGCCGCAGTCGGCAAAAATATACGGTAGTCCCCCGCACGTGGTCGAGTGTCTGCACACGGCCCGCTATTGAATCATTCTTCAGTTTCCAGCGTTCGTATATCAAATATCTTTCTTTAAACCAGCATTCCTTTATTTGAAAAACACACATTATTTTAAGTAACAAATTTGAGAGATCTTCAACGTTGATATATTTGTTCGTCGTATATGCTAAACCCCTCGCTGTCCCCCATTTACCTGCCCGACCTGCCCTGTATTATTCGTATGGGAGGCACTTGGGCTGTGTTCAAAGGAGGCACTGGAAGGGAGCAGAGTTCAAACTTTGTCGGGTGACGTTCCCGCGGAGATGTCAAGTTGTAACGTGTGTGCTGGTGAATTGCATCAGATTTCTTCACAGCAACTGAATTCTTCATTTGGGGAAAGCAAGATGCGATTTAACCTTTCGGTATGCTGTATGCTATTCGTTATATTTTCAGGTGAAGTGGACAATCAAACGACCATTATTTGACGTCAAAAATGAGCCATCACGAAAAGCCTTTTGGAAGGATGTACATTTAACGTTGATTTTATTTTAGTATTTTGATCAATAAAAATTTCTAAAAATAAAAAATCTGGACTACAATTCTCGAGCATCACTTGTTTGTGCATGACAACGTATCGACAAGCCTGGAAGATCACAAACAATGGTGAAAGGGTTTCCTTTTTTCTTTCATAACATCCATTCCCCCCCCCCCCCCCCCTAACAGTCCATACGCCCGTGTTTTTATCCACACGACAATGTGAGGTATTTACGCAGACCCCATGTGGTAAGTATATTTGACCGTAAACAAACCTACAGAATTACGGTGATCGATCTGACTCCTGTATTCTTCATCAGGTTCTCTGATTTTTCTCCCTTCTAATAATACTCAACATACAATACAATATCTAATAGCATGTTCGTGAAAGAGGCCGTATTTTTATTATTATCATTATTAAGGTTCACTGTATAGGAAACAAACTTGAAACGATGTGTTCACATCGCACGACATAATAGTATACCCCCTCAGTGCCCCTCAATTTCCTACTGAAACACCAAGCCTCCACATGAATGGCATTTGCTGCAGGTCTCCTTTGATATTTAAATTGTCAATGGCTACATTGTTTTGAGTACCAGGATAATTTGCTAATGAAGTGTTTAGTTTATTTTTAGCCTGTCCAGCTATTTCCCCATTCAGCACAGCTTGTCCTCCAGAGAAAACAACATAAAATGGAAGAATCCAAAGTCAGGATAGGGGTGACAAGATGTTTCAGTTTCCAGTGGAGAGAATCTGAACAGCATGAAATATATAGTGAAATAGGAGAGTCCACGTGCAGCATGCAAGTTTCACCCAGACTGGAAATGACACTTATTCATATGCAAATGAGATCGTGTGTAATAACATTGAATTGACTGCCTGGGGAATACCTTGTCCTTCGGAAGCCCAAATTCAGCTCTGGGTAAGGATGCGCGATTCACCAGCAAGAGGCAATTGAAAGGGGTTTCAAATTAACGCTGCACTATTATGGGTTTGTGTGTTGATGTGTGGCCCTTGTTCGTCCTGTAAATTTCACAATACCTCATTCAAACTTGTTATATCTTGGCGTTGATTGCATCTATCGTTTAATGAAACATAGACAGGAAATCACACAGTTGACAAACGTCAGTTTTCCCACCAGGGGACACAAACAAATTTTGCGATGTGAAGCGCCGACAACAATCATCTCTGCATGTGCTCTGTTTTGTTCAAATATAGTTATCATAAAGACTTACTCTTTCCGGTTTTGTTAAATATTTTATTGTGAATGAAAATATTTCTTACGAATACCCACGAATTTACCAAAATTCCAGCAATCAAAAAATTACACCGCGCATTTTTACCTGCGGCACGCAGGTCTACGGGAGGCTCGCGTTGTTGTTCTTCTTGTTCTTCTTGTGACTTTTTGAAATGCGCATGCGCTAAGAGAGTGTGATCTCTGCCACACTTTTCTTTTCAACCTCCAATCTCACATGACAACACTGCATTCAAGCGCGTTTGAATTCATTTGCAACTATATTCGGTGGAATGAATTATTGCTTCGTTGATTTCCGTTCAGACTTCAATTCTCTTACGTCAGTCGCTTTAAAGCTGTCGGTCGTCACATCAGTCACTGTCTTCAGATATTACCATTTTCATTGAACAGTATGCAGATGTATACACAATTTAAGATCCTTGGATTTCTTATATACCAAAGAAGATGAGCCGCAACCTTGTCGGTGGTTCAGCTAATTTGCATACAGTCAGAGGCGACTGTCTTAGAAAGTAGAAAAATAAGTTCACTACTTCTAATAATCATTTTATCTACCCAATCTAGATAAAACACAAATTGTCGAAGAAGCATAACAAGTAACGCATTATCATTATGATTAACATTGAATAATACTTGGTATCAAATTATAGATCATGCATCATAAAAACAAACGCAACAATTACGTTTCAGAAGTAAGCGGAACAACTCAGCAACTTTCACCGAATAAAGATGTTTAACTTTACCCCCAAGCAATTCGCATATATGGAAATATGTTTTGAAAGGAAGAATAACTTAACCCTCTGTGGGAATCGAAACAATGACCCTCCAATCCCTGGACTTGCACTTAATGTCTTAGCTATACCGACTCATTGATAATACTCAAAACTGACTTTATGCGCAAACGGTTTTATAATACATAAATGACTATGTACTATTTAATGAGTCCGACAACCCTATGCGCGAACAGTACATCATAGTTATATTGTGTACTTTCGGTTACAAGCATGAAATTTGGCACATAGCTATTTCGAATGATCCTCTTTCGGAACCAGTCCCTCTATCCTCATTCTCGCAAGCCAGGGCCTTGCTTCGCTGGTATTGATGTTCTCGTCCTCTTCCGCACTCATAATCCCTTTAGAATTGCATTAATCACTTCCGTAAAATCAATACTTATGTGTATCAGCAGACAACGGGCAGAAACATGTTGCATTTGACATCATTCTCTCAAGTCAGAGCCCATTTCTGCTAGAACTTACTGGTTCTACACTTCACAATTTACGTTACTTTGTCAATCAGTTTTACGAATGAAATTACGTCATATATTAGCAGATACTGACCATAAAGCGATCTATTTGACCTCGTTGTCAATGTCTTAGCTATACCGACTCATTGATAATACTCAAAACTGACTTTATGCGCAAACGGTTTTATAATACATAAATGACTATGTAGTACTTAATGAGTCCGACAACCCTATGCGCGAACAGTACATCATAGTTATATTGTGTACTTTCGGTTACAAGCATGAAATTTGGCACATAGCTATTTCGAATGATCCTCTTTCGGAACACAGTCCCTCTATCCTCATTCTCGCAAGCCAGGGCCTTGCTTCGCTGGTATTGATGTTCTCGTCCTCTTCCGCACCCATAATCCCTTTAAAATTGCATTAATCACTTCCGTAAAATCAATACTTATGTGTATCAGCAGACAACGGGCAGAAACATGTTGCATTTGACATCATTCTCTCAAGTCAGAGCCAATTTCTGCTAGAACTTACTGGTTCTACACTTCACAATTTACGTTACTTTGTCAATCAGTTTTACGAATGAAATTACGTCATATATTAGCAGATACTGACCATAAAAGCGATCTATTTGATCTCGTTGTCAAAAGCTAGGACCTTGATTTCCTTGAGAGTTTTTTAAATTTATTTTGATACCTTTCATATTGACTTGGAAGTCATTTTCGCGAATGCAATAATTTGATGTACCAAAAGATAATAACGAGAATTCGACATGATTCTCTTATACACACAGACCTTGTTTAGTGAACTAACCCTGAAATTTCGCATTTAAATCACCTCCCGAATGACTTAATGACAAACATATTCGCGAATTGATTATAGGGCGATATCCATAGATACTGACAAGAAATGTTTCTTATTTGCAGAATTTGACTTAAAAAAAAAAATTAATAAAATTATCAACCTTCGAAAAGGCTTGACCAAACATGTCGGATGAGGTGATATCTCCTAAGGATGAAATAGGTAATCATTTGTATAGAAGGAGCAAACCATGTATTGATATTGGCTTGCTGCATGGAAAAGAGTGTCAAGGTACCGTATTTAGTTTGCAGATGATAACGCACATAAATGCAGAAACTTAATTTATTATTCTAATCGAATATCAAGACTGTCACAGGCCTCAATTTGAATCGTGAAAAATGTCATTATGCCTCTTGAACAGTTCGATAAAGCCTTCAACCCCATTCCATAGTTTCACAGATCAAAGTGATAGACCTGATAATAAGTTCATTGAAAATTAACTTTGACGGAAATATAAATTTTCCATTTTGCTCGGCAAAGTAAGCGAGAAGGGAGACTGAAGAGCGTAGATGTTCGCGCTATGACTTGAAATTTGTTTGGATTTCCAAATATTTGAAAGCCTTTTTGATTTGCAAAAATCAACGGCTGAACGGAATGTTTTGAAACTTGGAATTCACGATACTTGTACCAAGACATTGCCAAAGCGATTATTGTGACTTCGTCTGTCAATTCAGTATAGACGGCACGGACCAGTCAACATCGTCGGATTTTGAACGAGGAAAGCGAATATATATATACTGTGTCAAATCTATTAGTCAATTCCTGCAATTGTGGGTTAGAAGTTGAAAATTACTTCCCTTGGCATGAAAACACTTGCAGATGGCGCTTTTTTTCTACAATTACCACTACCTCCGCTGATATGTCTTTCACTGTATTATTGCCACTGCCGCAGGTTTTGACTACAATGTAGTCATTTCTCACTTGTTACACTAAGAATCAAAACATCGCTATCGCCATTCCATTACTCTATATGCTAAACAAATTTGAGAAACATTTAAATGGCATTAGGTAAAGTTTCGGAGATGAGAACATACCAGTATTTAATTAATATTCAGAACGATATCATACTTCGACTTTTACTTTTAGTAAACTGTTACAGTACCGATACCGTAATAGATATTCTCATACTTGAAACAAACCAATCGAAACGTGTATTGCCGACTGACACTCGGTTCTCTTGTACAATCCGCCGTTAATTCAGCATTAATTTTGTGTCATAGGTCCGGGATATTTATTCAAGTCCTGGATGGTGTGTGTAAAATCATGCACAGTGAAGACCAAAAAGTCTATGACAGTCCGCTAATCTGTCTAAAACTTCGTGATACAATCCTACACAAATTTGCCGTTGGTTCATTTGCAGGGTTCACAACAACAACGTCGACATACCGAACGACTCGAACATGGAATACTCTAATATGTGTATAGTTTTATATTTCCAGAATATTCATTCAATTCCATGTCAGTTAGGTTTCATAATATAGATCATAGCTAATACTGAACAAAATGGAAGGAATACGTTCAATGTTTTGGCCTACTTTTACGATGTTATTATGGACGCGAATTTACGGACGTCAGCTCAAAAATCTGCATGATCGTGCTGAACTTGTCACTCGATAAATATGTTCGACTTCCTCGAATAAAATTAGACGCCTTTATCAGGGTAGAGGAGATTTTCTGACATCATACACTACATTTTATGGAAACTGATGAGATATCAAAGTTAATACACGGTAATAAATACGATCACTACGACCACGGCGAAGCGGTCCGCCATTTTGGATTCTCCGTGAAAGTCGGCGCGACATTTAATTCGAACACTCGCGTTTTTCTAGAATTCGCTCAACAAATAATTCGAAAGTAGCCAATTTTTGGAGTGCTGAGTTTCATCACTACATCGCGAATTAATAGGGAAATTACCGTAGCTTGAATTATTTTCTCTGTTCCTTTATGTGTATCAATAATGTGCAGCATTCATTCACTGACATGCTTTGCCTCTGAACTACGTCAAACTGATAGGCCTACGGTAGAACGATCTCTCTTTTGAAGTTCTGGATTTCTTGGCTTTATTCCGTCCATGTAACTGTACATATACAATGTATTTATCGCATTGTTGACACTTTCGATTGTATGCTTTTCTCTATTGCCGGAAAACGGACTTGGTTATTTAGCGCACGATGCCCGCATGATGCGATCGAGAGCTTGACTCACGTCAGCTTGGCTGCAGGAACAAGCTTTTCATGTTCGCGCACGATGCGAGGACCGTTTGCGCACGATGCGGAGATCGTTCGCGCACGATACATAAAGGGTTTGCGCACGATGCGAAGAGGATGTAGTGGTCATTTTATTGGTGTACTGTAGATGTGCACTGTTGGCTTTTTATGCGTTTTCGATGAATTTCCAAAGAGTTATGGCCCTTTATCCGATCAATCAATAATTTCTTGTCGAGACCAAATCTGGGTTACAATTTGATGAACAACTTCGAACCTTACATGAAAGATGCTTGTAGTACTGTACAGATGTGCACTGTCAGGTTTTACACAGATCAATGTTTATTCAGGAGTTGTGGGTAATTGCAAGCAGAGGCACCTAGATTGTTCAGAGTTATCTCCCATTATGATAACTCATGTTACAGGACCCCATTTTGGTAACTCATGTTACAAAGTAACTCAAGTTACGAAGTTCAGCAGCTTCATAAATTATGATGCATGATGAAATATTAATCCCACTGCTATAATTTCTTTCAGTGTGTATCAAAGGCAGAGAAAATTAACTGAGCAGCAATTTTCTTTGAAAACTAAAAACTGTCACTTTTTCGGTAACTCCTGTTACAATAACTCGACACCAAATCTTGTCTCATCCATTTCTGCTAGCATTGCAGATATGCTCTTTCAACCACCAGTTTTAGAAAGACACTTCTTCCATAAAAAGTATAAAATCACGTTGGTTCAGCTGGCTATAAACAGATGAATCCTAAATCAACAGTAAAATATCAGTAATTTGTACATTTAAAGGGTTGAAAAATTTGGTAGTCATTAAAATTGCCTAATTTATTAAATCAAGAAGTAAATGAGTATATCAGCACTAAATTGTCAACCTTGAGGGACCTAGCCATAATGCTAAATGCATCATTTTGCCCACAGCTGATATTTATTTTTGCAAGTTTTGTCCGCGATATCGTGGAATTGCCCATTGTCATATTGGGGTCATTTTTAGCCTATTTCCATGACCCCTCCGAGCAGAGGATGATGGGTAAATTCAAAATGGCGACCATTTGGAGTGCCAGAAAAGTTATGTTTTCGTCATATTTCTTCAAAATGTTTGCTTTTCTGTAGGGAAAAGTGTGTAAAACCTATTTTATTTCATATAAGATTATTATTTACTAATTTATCATGCAGTTTTGCGAAGAAAAAATAAAACTTAAAAAAATAAGAAATTCTGAACAAAAAATCGTCCAAAAATGCTCGTTTTGAAAATGACGTCACTGTGTGTCATCATGTTGGCCATCTTGGATTTTTTACATTTTCCTGTAGAGCTTGACCCAAAGATATAGTGTGGTAAGTTTCAGCCCTCTAGCCTTAGCGATAGCGAACATTATGGGGGACTTTCCGCCCCCAGGCTGCGGTACATCCCAAATCGCCCAGGCCAGATAGGGTTAATTTACCGAATTATAGGGAATTTAAGTAGTAAAGCTCTTCTGTACATATAGTGTGGATTTCCTCATGAACATTGTTGACTTCATGAAAATTCTAAATTTTTGAAACATTTGCTCTACGAATGTGATAGAAAGGATAGCTACATCTCTGCAGGGCCTCGTTTTTAGCGAGAGTGATAGCTAACCTGCGCGCTAACACTTGCGTAAATTCATGTCATCAGAGTGATTTTTAGCTCACATAAACTGTCACATTTTATATTGTATTATATTGCAACCACTCATCTGACTTTCTCCTAAACATTCCAAAGTGAGCTATTTTTAACTAGCGCACTAATTCTAAAACACGAAGCTCTGTCTCTGTGAATGATGTTCCTGGTTTGTGTACAATTGTCCCTCATGAAAAATTGGTTCATTTTAAGGCGATCTAAGCGTAGAATGACCATCTCTGTTTGGTAGATACTTCATGTAGGGAGCTATTGTCTGAGTCTTTGTGCAGCTGATATGGCTCTAGTCTAGACATATTGTTGTCCCCAGACTTGGCTATTGTATTTATTGCCGCGTGATTCTTACATGGCGTATGAACCCTCTGTTTTGTCCAACAATGTGTAATTGTCAAACACATTTGAACTGTCAAAGCATGCCTGCATGCAGTGTACTTTATAATTGGTCCTTTAATGCAGGTTATAATGTGGGACAAGTCCGGGTGTTTTCTTGCTCAAAATCCTTCAATACCTCAATTTCAAGATAGTGTGAACATTTAGGCCGGGGAATATTGATTCTATGTTTCGCGTCGCCGCGCGCCTAGGTTTTACGTGAATGTGAAGCCAATACAAATGTATGCCGCGTAGAATTTTGCCAAATCTGGAAGATAAAAACACAGTCACTAAGTCTAATTTAAGATGACTATAAACTTAAGTTTATATGGTTTACCAGATTTGATGTGTTTTAGTTAACAGCGGTCGAAATAACGCCTGTCTATCTGCCGCGGACAATTGAATTTTCGCGGCGACAAGTGAAAAACAAATCTACCTGTCCATGCGACAAGTAGAATTTCATCTAGCAAAACGATAAAATGTGATCTATTTTCTTAAATACCTGGTAGAAGTCTAGATCTATCTGAAGGAACGGACAATCCAATAAATAATCCATTGAAAATTTATTTCAAGACGATCTTTGATCACTGTTGTGGGTCCTGTCAACTTTGTCAATTTCCTGCGGCAAATTTTACTTCCTGTTGCACATGCGTGGTAGCCGGGTGCATGCAAAATTCGGACCTGTTATGAAACGGTGCATGCAAAATTCGGACCTGTTATGAAACGGAAAGGGACTAAGTCTTGTGTTTTTTCAAGTCAGTACCGATGGTAAAATGATCTTGTTGGCTTTTTTCCTTCGGCTTGTATTCACAATACAAACAAAGCTGATATTTTTCTATGCAGATAATCCAGTTAATTGCATGATAATTCCAATGGGATTCTGCTGGCTGGTTCAGTATTACTGGAATCAGCAATTGAAGAGGGGAGACAACTTTTGTAGTACCGGTACATATATTTGGAATACTGCTAGGCTAAAATCTTCAAATTCCTCAAGAAAGGTGGGACTCTACCATATATGTAGTCACACATGCCATCTAACCATGTGAATTTCACATGGCTCAGTCAACAACAAAGCTTTTGGCAATTTTAATTTTGCAGAAATTAGGGGAAATATTTGTCTTTGTAATTGACATGTATGTATGAAAGTAGACTGGGCAGCACATTTTCAGTCATCACCTTTCTATTTATGGTGATTGAAGTTTTGAATATAATATGTGGGTCAAAAGAAAAAAATAATAAGACAAACACCTGCCCACCTCATTTGAAAAAACATTGATGGACTTGGACCACTGGGGTTTATGTTTTAAGTAGTTTAATTTGATTGAATATTTAATAAATTGTTTAAATATGTTGCTATAGTTTGTTATTATGTATATCAGAAAACTATTCCAGAGTGTTGAAAAATTTGGGGGAAATTTTGTTCGTGTTTTTATCTCTGACTGTGTTGTGTTTTTCGCCCTCCCTCATTGATTTGAAAAGCTGTCGTGACGGGAAACATAGAATTAATTTGCACCGGCCTTAGTGTAAACAGAATGTTCAGCATATGCCATTGGCACACAAATAAATGCAACAAAACTCTATTTTTCTGTCTTTTTCATTTAAAAAAAATTTTGCAAGATTTTGATGGCTTTAATCTAGATATCATTTACCATACACAAAGGCAGTTTTTACTGTGATCATTTAATCTATATATATATATATATATATATATATATATATATATATATATATTCTTGAATGTAGCTGTTATATCTGCAGAATTGATGATAATCTCTAAAAGAACAATTCTGGATGATTAGTATAGCCATAATATGCTGCACACTCTCAACATTTTTCTCATATGCTTGGGGGAAGCCGAAGGGTTTTGGGAGTCTCGTTCTCATGTTTTCTTTTGTATTGATCTGCAGGTTGTTTTATTATAATATCCCTTTGTCAGATTCCCAGTTGTAAAACTGAAAAAAAAAATTGTTCTATTCTTGTTTTCAAGTACTCTTGAAAGTCGAGTGAATAGATGTGAGTTAGTTTACCAACATTATTATTGCAGGATATGATCAGTGCTTGATCAGGATATGATCAGTGCTTGATCAGGATATGGTCAGTGCTTGATCAGGATATGATCAGTGCTTGATCAGGATATGATCAGTGCTTGATCAGGATATGATCAGTGCTTGATCAGGATATGATCAGTGCTTGATCAGGATATGATCAGTGCTTGATCAGGATATGATCAGTGCTTGTAAATGATGACAAATATCTCATTGATATCCCAACCCAAATTTCCCAATAGGATAATAGATAATAGATAATAGATAATAGATAATAGATGCTAGTGACTTAATTATCTGCCAGGGTTCTGGGTGCTAATTAGATCAATATGTGTCTAGATAATGACTCTGTCCTTATCATGTATTCACCATACATGTCCTTATACAAGATTTATGCAGTATCAACATTTGGAATCTTGCATGCAGAACCTGTGCACATGTTATTGCTAATTTTTTTAATGTGAATTCTATTTTCTTGGTCAGCAAGTTATTTATATACATTATGATTGAGCTTTTTGTTATTGGGTGAAGTGATCTCTTCATCCTTGTGAACAGCCAGTAATGAATGAGTGTTGTGCTGCTAAATGCTGCATTAGGGAGCAAGTGACGATCAATTATCTTGTGGAATAGTTCTGATCATGGTTGATTTGATTAAGTGTTCACGATATGAAGAGAGAGGCTGTGAGAATGATAACAATGTGTGTGACATACACAGCTCTTATATGATTACAACACATATAAGTGAAGTCACAGTTGATGGATAGATGCCATTATTGCCAACTACAAGAAAAACATGAAACATATCAGCTGAAAATAATTACAAATCTGTAGCAGTGATCATCGGTATGTGTAGGCCCTATTGAAGAAATGCGGATAATGTAGTTGTACACACAAATATAGGCATGACAGGCAATAAACTTGGGTCTGTGTACATGTATGTTCATAAAGTTGAAAATATTATATTAATGTATGATGGAAATTGACATACAAGTGCTGTGCACATGTTGTTGACAAGTCAAATGTGCAATTCAGCCATGCCTGTGTAGGGCACTGTTATCTCTCTGGGCATGCTGGGTGCACTGTGGCTGAATTCAGCCATGCCTGTGTAGGGCACTGTTATCTCTCTGGGCATGCTGGGTGCACTGTGGCTGAATCCGCCATGCCTGTGTAGGGCACTGTTATCTCCCTGGGCATGCTGGGTGCACTGTGGCTGAATTCAGCCATGCCTGTGTAGGGCATTGTTATCTCTCTGGGCATGCTGGGTGCACTGTGGCTGAATTCAGCCATGCCTGTGTAGGGCACTTTTATCTCTCTGGGCATGCTGGGTGCACCATGGTTAAATTCAGTCATGCCTATGTAGAACTCTGTTATCTCCCTGGGCATGCTGGGTGCACTGTGGCTGAATTCAGCCCTGCCTATGTAGGGCACTGGTATCTCTCTGGGCATGCTGGGTGCACCATGGTTAAATTCAGTCATGTCTATATGTAGAACTCTGTTATCTCCCTGGGCATGCTGGGTGCACTGTGGCTGAATTCAGCCATGCCTGTGTAGGGCACTGTTATCTCTCTGGGCATGCTGGGTGCACTATGGTTAAATTCAGCCATGCCTATGTAGGGCACTGTTATCTCCCCGGGCATGCTGGGTGCACCGTGGCTGAATTCAGCCATACAAGTGCTCTGCACATGTTGTTGACAAGTCAAATGTGCAATTCAGTCATGCCTATGTAGGACACTTATCCCTCTGGGCATGCTGAGTGCATTGTGGCTGGATTCAGCCTGTGCTTATGTTTGACAATTTTATCTCTCTGGGCATGCTGGGTGCACCGTGGCTAAGTCCTGTCAAGCCTTTATAGCACTCTCTTATCTCTGTGGGCTTGCTGGATCAGGGTGTGCCATGATTGAAGTCAGCCTTGCCTGTGTAGGACCCTGTTATCTCCATGGGCATGCCGGGTGCACGCACTCCATGGCTAAATTCAGCCATGCCTGTGTAGGACCCTCTCATTTCCCTGGACAGGCTGGGTGCACCATTGCTGAGGTCAGCCATGCCTATGTAGGACACTCTTATCTTCCTGGGCATGTTGGGTGCACCATGGCCATGTCTGTTTGTCTCCCTGGGCATGCTGGATGCACAATGGCATAATTTAGCCATGCCTATGTAGGACTATGTTATCTCTTTGGGTATGCTGGGTGCACCGTGGCTGCCTATGTAGGACTGTTATCCATGCCTCTGTGTGACTCTATCTCTCTGGGCATGCTTGCTGGGTATGTATGACTCGCTCTATTTCTAATGCCCCAAGCTCCCTGGGCATGTTGGGCGCATCAGTTCTGCCCTGGCTCTCATTCTCTATCCCATGAGTGGAGGCTCCTCTTTTCCTACCCTTTTGTCCACCTCCCCAATCTCATCGTGAATAGGTATTCTCGATAGGTAATCATAAAATAATAGGTAATAGAAAGTACAAAGTACAGAATGGTTGTCCTCATAATAAAAGCCATAACAGGGTTATTCACATGTTCCGACTGGTGGCTGGCGACTGTACGGGATTTCTGGCACATGCACTGGCAGCTGGAGGCCAGTTTGCAAAGCCGCTTGTATTTCTGGTGTGAACATTGAGCAAATTTGATGGGCAGGATTTTTTACATGGTTCTGGCATGCCTGCAGCTTCGGCTGTTTAGAAACGACTTAACATCTGTGACACTGTTGAACTGTGAATAAAGAAGAACAATTAAACCAGAATGGCAAATTCTTGGACGCATACTTTGTCGAGGACTACACTGCAATTTTGTGCTGTAGCATTGAGAGAGTGGGGTATTATAATTGTCTGCTCCATTGCCTTGCTAATTGAGGGTCAAACAGCAATACTCACTCACATCTTTAAAAATTGAGGATCAAACAGCAATACTCACTCACATCTCTAATAATTGAAGGTCAAACAGCAATACTCACTCGACATCTCTAATGATTGAGGGTCAAACAGCAATACTCACTCACATCTTGAATAATTGAGGGTCAAACAGCAATACTCACTTGCATCTCTAATAATTGAGGGTCAAACAGCAATACTCATTCACATCTCTAATACTTCAATCACTTAATCTAATAATTACTTATTATTAATAATAGAGTCCGCTTCACCAGGGCATCTATAACATAACCTAGGCTCTTATGAAAAACGGAGAAAATGAGCAAAAGTGGTGATCAATAGATGAAATGGATTACAACATATCAAATATTATTGTTATATACATGCACATTCACCAAACCTAGTATTTGACATTTCCACACAAATTACTTATTTCATTCCAACTGTTTACCAATACAGGGATGAGAATATTCAGCGGAAACACTGATTTCAGTGTTTTTTGTTGAAAAGTCAGATTTCAAATGTGTCAGCTTTTCATTCCAAACATTCAAATTTGGCATTTTCTTTAGGGGGGTTAACATTTTTGAGTGTTTTTTGGGGTCGTTTTCCATGTTTTCAGTGTTTTTCGACTTGAACAATTCTCATGCCTGCCAATAATAGCACATTTACTAAGAGCATTCATAAAACATGCCTGATCTGTGTCTCTCCCCCCCCCCCCTTTCCTCTAGGGACCAATAAATCACTTCAGATAATTTTGCGACTCCATTAAATCATAAAGTTCGAATATGTGACATGTTTGCTCACTCATGACAGCTTGTATAGCAACAAACTGGAAACCTGAAAATTATCGCTGAATACATGTGTTTATATGAAATTTCATTAAAGGTGAACTGAAAAGCTTTCCAATGTTCTGTTAAAATGTCATAAAACAAGAACCTCTATAGTTGTTACAATATGTGTGGTAATAGTTCTGTGGGTTATTGTATTATTTTAGGTATATGAGAAGTCAAAACTTATACCACCAGAAAACGAGAGCCAGAACTATTAAAAACGTCATGGCTTGCCTCCCATTGTTTTTGGAACATCATGACGTTATAGTGGTCTTCGCTCATTCATCCGACGTAGCATGACGTCACATTTAAATAAAACTTGAATGAAGGAGACCGCTATAACGTCATAACGTTTTACAAACCAAGAGAGACAAGCGATGCAAGTTTTCAAGACGGATTTATAACAGGATAACTTAAATATTGTTACTACATGTAGTACAATTTTGCGAAATATATTTGCCCCAAAAACGTATAAAAGTTATGTCACATATAAGACAAGATGTATATAAGCAACATTTTAGATAAAATTAAAAGCTTTGCAGTTCACCTTTAAGAATTTACTTTTTATAGTGTGTCCAAGAATTTGATATTTATTGCTTACAAAGTACAAGTTATTTCTCTTAAATTTGAATATAATTAATGTAACTTATTCACAGTATTGATGGACATTTGTATATAATTTACGCAGCATCCCCAGAGCTAAACACAGTACACAAAATGGGGGTTTCCTGTGATCTGCGGTCTACGGACCATTAAAGTCGTGTAAATCTAGACAGCGGTACAGCAATCAATGTACATGATCACATTTACAGTCCTAATGGATCCTCGGTGACTGGCTATTACTGGTATTATTGCCAGTCTACAATCTAACTTTAGCCACTAATGGTGAAGTGTTTGAACAGATTACATCTATACCAAATATACATCATTGTACTCTTATTGTGTTCCACCAGCAACAATCTGAAACCTTCCCCACGGTGGGAGGGGAAACAACCCTCTGAGAGAGGAAAGTGCATTCTGGGATACAATGTAACCACGTCGCGGAGAGGTTGAGGCGAACGAAGCCGGTAATGGGACATGACAGCTGGAGGTCTTTTGAAGTTTTGAGAGTTATCGTTTCACGATGTTCCTGCAAATATATCCTATTGAATAGTACACACCTCAAGGATTGCTTTAATGTACATTTCATGTCTCCTACTGTTTTCGTGATCCCGTAAGAGTGTGTACAATTTCCCGATGGCCATCAGAAACGTACAGTACGTGTGTTCGGGGTTGAAATTAGCGCAAGAACTGAATGAAATCAGCTGTTACAACGCAGCAGGTGATGCAGATATCCCTGCAGATTAATGGCAGATCATCTTGTGAGAGGTATCACACTAATTTCTGACAGAAACTCGATCTGACCCAGGACGCCCATGTAGAGAGGAGCGTTACGCCCTCTGTAAGAGGAAGGGTCTGGTCGGCTTTCCCCAACACTGACACTATGACGTAGTTAAAGATTCATAGCGTCTCAATTCCCTCATCGCTATGCCGACAACGCATACTTTTCTATGGTGATTTACAAACATAATTACCGCGCACTTACCTTTACCTTCGCGCACTATTGGACATCATTTTCATTAAAAAGACGAAAAGTCATGAAGCATGCCAGCCATAGACAACCTCTCACACATGTCGGACAAAACTGTCAAATTTTGTTTATAACATTCGTTCAGTTGCTGACAAAACATAGTTTTTTTGGTTGTTTTTTTTTTTGCCCAGTGGCTTTTGTGGGGCATATGGTTTGATTACTGGCACGCTTTCTACGGTATTTTCTGGGGTTTCGGGTAGGTCTAGAGATGTACTGGCGTCATCCGAGGATATTGTCATGTGTTGAGGGGTTTTGGGTCCCAAGCTTTTCTTGGGCACGATTATCTTTCATAAGCCTGTAGAAAGTTACGAAAGATAGTGCCACGGCACTGTAGCTCATCTGGCTGTAACTGGCGAAAGTAGCTGCAAGAAATTTTTACTAAAGAACTGCAACAGATGAGTTTCTAACTTGTGTTGCCCCCCTGAACACTAAATGATCCATGCAGTAATTTCCTGAGATTTCATGATAACAAAGTTTCATGGGAAATTCAAGACGCAGCCATATTGGATTCTCGAAATGGACCAAAAAATGTATCTTGCACAACTGGACCACAAGGGGAACCTGCGTACCCAATTTGACAAAGACCCATGCAGTAATTTCCTGAGAATTCACGATGACAAAATTTCATGGGGAAATTCAAGATGGCTGCCTGGTGGCCATATTGAATTTTCGAATCGGACCAGAAAAGGCATCTTGCACAACTAGACCTCAAGGGGAACCTGTGTATCAAATTTGAGAAAGATCAATTAGTAGTTCCTGAGAATTCACGATGACAAAATTTCATGGGGAAATCCAAGATGGCCACCTGGTGGCCATATTGGACTCTCGAATCAAATCACAAAAGGTATCTTGCACAACTCCCATGGGCACGACCCCAGGGGAACCTGTGTACCAAATTTGAGGAAGATCCATGCAGTACTTCGTGAGAAATCACGATAGCAAAGTTTCATAGGGAAATCCAAGATGGTCGCCTGATGGCCGTATTGGATTTTCGAATCAGAGAAGGAATCTTGCACAACTAGACCCCAAGGGGAACCTGTGTACCAAATTTGAGAAAGATCCATGCAGTACTTCCTGAGAAATCACGATAACAATGTGGAAATCCAAGATGGCCGCCTGGTGGCCATATTGGATTTTTGAATCGGACCACAAAAGGTATCTTGCGCAACTAGACCCCAAGTGGAACCTGTGTACCAAATTTGAGAAAGATCCATTGGTTCCTGAGAAATCGTGATAACAAATTTTCATGGGAATATCCAAGATGGCCACCTAGTGGCCATATTGGATTGTCGAATCGGACCGAAAAAGGTATCTTGTACAACTAGAATCCAAGGGGAACCTGCGTACCAAATTTGAGAAAGATCCATGTAGTACTTCCTGAGAAATCACGATAACAATGTTTCATGGGGAAATCCAAGTTGGCCGCCTGGTGGCCATATTGAATATTCAAATTGAACTAAAGTACACATGCTGTACAACTAGACCCAAAGGGGAATCGGTGTACCAAATTTGAGAAAGATCCATGATGTAGTTACCGAAAAATAATGACAATATTTCACTGGCAAGTTCAAGATGCATGGCCGCCATGCAGCCAAATTTAAAATCATATCGACACCGCATGAACAAATTCTGGTGTACTAATTGGGGGAAACATGCATGCCAAGTTTCAGCTTAATCGGTCAAGTGGTTTCAGAGAAGAAGATGTTTACGGACGACGCACAACTAACGACGGACGACGGACAATCAGGCCATGGCATTAGCCCATCGGTCTTTAGAATAAAGTTCTAGAGTGTATAACTCTCTTCAAGCATTATATGGGAAATTTTAAAGAATGTTTAATTGTGGAACAACTGGACTTCAGTCAAGAAAAACACAGCTAGAGTGCGTGTACAAGAAATATGCTGAAAATATGGCGAATGGCAGCTATCTACTCCCTCATCACTAACTGATCCCCAAGACCCATCCTTCACCCTGATTCCTCAACGTTTCAGGGACCATTTTCCCCACTACTGTCCGTCGCTGTACAAAGTCACTTTGACCTATGCTTCGTCTTCGTCGGCGTCGGGCCTTACAACAGACTGGTATATTCTGAATAAGAAGCTGCACTCCGTTAACATTCACCTCATTTTACTACGAGTCATTTTCTTACACCTGACCGTCACATGGGTCACTGGCACATTACTTTGAGCAGCTTGATTTCTAGCACACTGGAATATAGCTAGAACTAAATGTCTAAGTTCACCGCTATGTTATTTGAGTTGGACGCGATAGCTTAGATATGATAGCCGCCGCCTTGCAATGGTAGGACGTAATTTATTTCCCAAATCGTAACCTGCTTTGATTATGCCTAATCTCCATTAGGAAGAACAATACAAACTGTTAAAAACGGAAGTTAAAAACCAAAAGTTGTCTCCCCTAGGGGGGAGTTGTCTGCCCCTAGGAGAGCTCTCTCTCATCCATCCCAGTGAGGTTACTATATAAGCTCTGCTCAAACCATTCCTGTCCTCTTTCTCCTGTTTGTACTCGACCAGTGCACATCAAGGAAGTGTAATTCAATACAGCTGTTGTTGTTGTTGTATCCGCCGGTTATATCCTTTATCAAGATTGACTTGTGTTTTTCTTTTCGGAAATTCTTCTTACATTAGTTATGTCTGAGGTTTCTGTTCCGATTTCTAATTCTTGTCGTACGTGTGGGCAAGTTTTGTCCCGTTTGGACGCCCACACGGCTTGTTTTGCTTGTAAAGAGTTGTGTTATCGGCAAACCACGTGTGCCGAATGTGTGTTATGGGACTCGTCGACCTGGAGGAATTATGCCCAGGCTCGACGTGCTTATCTTTTGCGTGCGTGTGATGACCCGTCTCTTTCGGAGGTCGACAGACGGGTATTGGAAATTTCCCTGGTCAATGATATGAAATGTAACGAGGATCTCGACCGTGTTGGCTTGGATTTGTCTCATAGATTTCAAAGTCCAGTCTCTTCCGCGTCTGTAAATATTCCTCCCAGTGGCACCGTCCTGCAGGAAGATAATATTCAGCTGTTAGACAGCTTGTCCTGTACCGGTTTTGCATTGTCTGGAGTCCCTGCCAAACCCGTTCCATTGTCCGGCGCAACAAAGGCCGCTAGAGCCAGGCCGGTTTTGCCGGAGCGATCCATTGTCTCCGTCAGACAAAAGAATGCTACTTCGCCACATGTTATTTCGCCTTTGCCTATCGGTTTACCACACGTTTCTTCTAAAGAGAAAAAAGCAAATAAACATCGTCGTGTGTCAATTTCTCCGTTGCGGGTTAAATCTAAACATGGTTTATCTAAATCCGTTTCTCGTTCTATGGAGGGTCGTTCGGACCTGCCTTTGAGTGTTCAAATTGCGGACTTACGATCTCCGGTTGATGCGTATGTTGATTCGTCACATCGTCATTCCAGTGCTTCTAAACATCGCTCATGTACTTCACGGCGCCGTTCACGTTCGCCTGTACGGAGTTTTGTTTCTCCACGACGTTCTGTTACGCCGCATCGCCGTTTGTATTCGTCCGTACGTCGTTCTCATTCGCCTGTTCGACGGTCTCGTTCTCCTGTTCGTAGATCTCGTTCACCGGTTTGTCTTAGTACTATTTTACGGCCTTCCCGTTCTCCGGTACGCCGTTCTCGTACTCCTGTTCGACGTTCTCGTACACCTCCTCGCCGTTTGCCACGTCGTTCTGTCTCACCTTCTCGTCAAGGTCGCCAAGTTCGTCTGCCGCAGACTCCATTTCTTGAGCAATCGGTTGATCACGGTTTATCATCCTCTCGTCGACGTAACATCTCTCGTCCGGTTTCGTCGAGTTCGTCTAGTGATCATGATTCCTCCTCGTCAGTGGAGAGTTCGGAGGATTCGTCTATGATGTCTTTTCCGGATAAAATGAAGGCGCTTTTGGCGCTTGTTCCGGATATGCCTGTTTCTTCGAGTACTGTTTCATCTTCTCGAATTGATTGTCCGACGGCGGCTTCTGCCGCGTTCGAGTCTTCGTCGCGTAAGTCACCTATCTCTTGCGCTCCGTCACCAGCTTGGGAGTCTAATTTAGTGAAGTTTGATCGTCAATTGGAGGACGACAACAAGCTTAAGAAGCCCCATTTTCCATTTCAATATGTAATTCATGATAACATCTTGCCCGTTAAACCGCCCAAACGTGATCGGGATTTGATTTCCAAGGCAGATAAATCAGCTCCTCTTACGGTTCCTTCCAAGGTGATGGATGGTGTTTTGGAGATGTTACTATTTATGCAACGGGTTACATCTGTCGCGGATTGGTTTCTGTTGGCTACTTCCCGCATTGCCTTGGATCCTGCGTTACGTCTTGAGGATGGGTCGGCTTCTTTGTCCCCGGGTCGCCTGGCCTATTTGCGTGGTTTTGTTGATACTCTCATTAAAGCTAACCGTAATGTCATCGAGGCCGGGTCTTTTTCTTATGCTTCGCTGCTGCAAGCTCAGCGTAATGCGTTACTTAAGGTGGTCAAGCCTGACGTTCCATAGTTTATTAAGGACCAATTACTTCGTCAGCCATTAGCCTCTAAGTCCGTTTTCAACAATGCTATTGAGTCCGTCATGCCGGCTGTTCGTGAGGAACGGACGTCTTGTTTGATCGCCGCTGTTTCTCGACGTCCGGGCGTTGCCGCGGATCGGAGACCGAGACGGGGTCGTACTTCCAATACCACCCAACAGGATGGGGTTCCTCGGGGTAGTTTTCGTGGCATCGACAAACCTCCACGAGGCCGTGGTCGCCGTTCCTTTCGTGGGAAGTCTTCCTTGCGAGGTGGACATTCCAACAAATGACTATCCGATTTCCGGTTCCAATCAGGTCGAAGATTTTCAACTTCCCGCCTTCCGTCCTTTCAGTCATCAGGTCGTGGGCGGCCGTCTTCAGTATTTCTACGAGAATTGGCGGCTGATTACGGACGACGACTGGATTATAAAGGTTTTGAAATTTGGCTTCCTATTCAATTTCCAGTCCCTACCCAAACTCATCTCTTGGCCTCGTCCCTCCCGACTGCCAGTTCCCGCAGGTCACGTGCAGACTCTTCTGTCCGCGGTCACCACTCTCATCGACAAGGGAGCAGTCAGAGAGTTACCGCCAACCGAAGACAGCGTAGGATTTTACAGCCACGTGTTCCTGGTACCGAAGAAGGATTCGGACCAGATGAGAATGGTGATCGACCTCAAGACATTAAACAAACATCATCTCATCACCCCTCCTCATTTCAAGATGGTGACTGTATCATCGATTCGAGCCCGCGTACATCACCGGGATTGGTTGGTCGATCTTCAGGACGCTTATCTCCATATTCCTATTCATCCTCGTCATCGACGTTTCCTGCGCTTCACTATCAACGGTCATTTTCGAATGGCAAGTCCTTCCATTCGGAATCAACATCACCCCCTGGCTATTCACCCGTGTTACGTCACCAGTCATGACGTTTCTGCATCTTCGGGGCATTCAAATCGAGGTATATATCGACGACATCCTCTTATGGGCTGCGGACAAGTCCCTTCTCAACGCGCAGGTCCGTTTCACTCTGCTTGTGTTACGTCATCTCGGCTTCATTCCTCATCCTCTCAAGTCGGAGTTGCTTCCGGCACAAGTTCGCCGTTACATCGGGGCGGTGTTCGATACACGTCTACAACTGGTACGCCCTCCAGAGGACCGTTGGACCAAAATTCAGCTGTTGATACTAAAGTTTTTGTCATCAACGTCGCAGACACTTCGGCAGTGGCAAAGTCTGCTGGGTTTACTCACTTCCACGCAGGGTCTTACCCATTACGGTCGTCTCCAGGTTCGGCCTCTGCAGTACCATCTGTCTCCTTATCTACAGATGTCTTCCCTCAACCCTGCGGTTCCGGTATTGACGTCTCTACATCCACATCTGATTTGGTGGCAGTCTCGCCACAACGTCATGCAGGGAGTTCCATTCCGTTTTCCGGCCCCTGTTCACCATCTTTACACTGATGCTTCGGAGACCGGCTGGGGAGCCCATCTGGACGGCCTGGAGGTTTCTGGCAGATGGTCGACTTTGGATGCCAGACTTCACATCAACCTTCTGGAGATGAAGGCAGTCATCCTGGCAGTTCAACATTGGAGTCAACGTCTCATGAATTCGTCCCTTCTCATCGCGACGGACAACTCCACGGTCATTGCCCACATCAACAGGATGGGTACCACCCGATCGCTGTCAACGTTTCGGCTGGTGTGGGATCTTTACGACTGGGCTCTCATTCATCATTGTCATCTCAATGCTCGCCATGTTCCGGGTCGGCTCAACGTCTTAGCGGACCACCTCTCTCGTCCCGACACCGTTCTTCAGACCGAGTGGCAGCTTCACCCGGAGGTTTTTCATCAGATCTGCAGCGTCTGGGAGTCGCCCTTGATTGACCTGTTTGCGACGAGGAACAATGCACAGCTAGCTCTCTTCGTCAGTCCGATTCTGGACCCTCAAGCCTTCGCCATCGACGCTCTTTCAATCAACTGGGACAACTTCCTGGCTTATGCCTATCCACCTATGGCCCTGATTCAGGAGGTCCTTCGAAAGATATCTCAACACGACTGCGTCATTCTACTCGTGGTTCCATGGTGGCCTCGGCGTGAGTGGTTTCCGGTTCTGGTTCCACTTCTCACTGCCCCGCCGCGTTGTCTTCCAGTTTGGCCCAGCCTGTTACGTCAACCGCACGGGATTCTTCATCACAACCCACGGTGGCTCAACCTACACGTCTGCAGACTATCCAGAATGCACTCTCAGTCCAAGGATTTTCAGCAGAGGTTGCACGGACGATGGTTTCAGCCAATCGATCTTCCACATCGCAGCTCTATCAGGCGAAATGGGCCTATTTCGTCTCCTGGTGCCGAGAACGTGATGCCGATCCCGACTCTGCCTCTGTTTCCCTCGTAGCTGACTTCCTCCTTCACCTTCACCGTGATAAGAAGTTTCAAATCAGCACCATTGAAGGGTATCGATCTGCTTTGGCTAGGGTATTACGTCTTACCTCCGGCAGCGACATTAGCCTTAACGACAATATCTCTGCGCTCATTCGCGCCTTCGCGTTACAATCTCGCCGTACTCGCCAGTTGTTACCGAAATGGGATATTGGTGTGGTTCTGTGTGCTCTGATTCGTCCGCCCTTTGAACCCTTACAGTCCGCCTCTCTAAAAGCTGTTACTTACAAGGCTGCTTTTCTGGCGGCTTTTGCTTTGGCGTCCAGGGTGTCTGAACTTCATGCTCTGGAGAGATCTTCTATGACCTGGACGGCGGATTGGTCTCGCATTTCCTTTCGACCCATTCCTGAGTTCATCGCAAAAAATGAGTCTGTTCGCTTAGGTCCGTGTGCTCAACGTTCGTACTCCATCCCTGCGTTATCAGACTTCGTGCATGGCCTCGAAGACGACCTTTTGTTATGCCCCGTTCGAGCCATTCGCCACTATCTCACTCGTACCGATTCCGCTCGCGGCTCTCGTCGTCTGTTATTTCTGTCACTTCGCCCGTCGGCAGTGCGTGACATCACTAAAAATACCATTGCCTCGTGGTTGAAGAAGACCATAAAGTGGTCTTATCAATTGGCCATTGACGCTCCCCCACTACTGTCTACTGCTTCTTCTCATGAGATTCGTGCCATCGCTACATCATGGCCGTTATGGAAGAACTTGTCCCTCCATGACATTGTCCAGTCCTGTGCCTGGACTGCGAACTCCACGTTCACTAATTTCTATCTGAGAGATATGTCAGTCCAATCAGATAGGGTGACCACGCTTGGGCCGCTGGTGGCTGCCCAGCACGTGGTCAAGTAACTTTCAAAAAAAAGAGGGGGAGGGGGCAAAATTGTCATCATCGCAGCAAGTCATCTAGCTTGCTGTATCATCTCATCTCCTCTCTCAATCATATCATATGTCCACATACTACATGATCACCTATGGAAGAAGGAATGGGTCAGCTTGCCGGCCACCGACTCTCAAGTCATCAATCAAGGCCTGACACAATGGTGAGTTTTAATCTTTGCCTTTACTGCAGATTTGCTTGTGTCATTTCAGGTTGAAGCTATGACCTCATTCTAGATCATCTCAGCCGAGTCTCCACCTGTCGACTCACAAGTTCAACGTACAAGAACTGACACTTTTGTGAGTACTAATGTCTGTTTCAGGTTACCAGTGTCAGCAACAGGGATTAAAGTACAAGAAATTGACGTATCACGGGGAGTAGACTCAAGGCATCCGCTGTCAACTCACAAGACCGGTTCAAGCTTCAAGGACTAAAGCATAGAAGGTTGACATTGAGGCGGATTGTGGACTGAGAGTGGTGTTACCTGGTCACCGTGTATGCGGAGGGTAGCTCGGCTTTCGCCTCTCCCCAGATCATACATCGCTTATCAATCGAATACTCATAGATGCAACTGCCCGAGTTCCTTCGTATTGGTAATACTGCTGAACCACAACCACCAGCACAGCTACATGGATGAGACACTTGAGATAAGTATCCTCTATATCACTCCATGAATTACCCCATTTGTGTCTGTGACCAGGGTTCTCTTGTTGAGTATTAATGTGTCGTGATCAACTCCATGAATTACCCATTGTTACGACCAGGGTTCTCATGTTGAGTATTAATGTGTCATATCTATGCCCATGTCTGTGTCATCCCAGCGGTTACTCAGCCTGCTATTGGAGCTACAACAAGGCCGAGGTTCCCACCTCCATATGTTGGTAGTGAGGCATAATCAAAGCAGGTTACGATTTGGGAAATAAATATTAAACATTTATAAACAATGTTTCTATTTATAACCAAATCAAACCTGCTTTGATTTGATTGTCCCTCCCTTCCTTCCCCTCACTCCACGGCCTTGCACTCTACAGGTCTCGGTGTATTACAATGAGAAAGAGGACAGGAATGGTTTGAGCAGAGCTTATATAGTAACCTCACTGGGATGGATGAGAGAGAGCTCTCCTAGGGGCAGACAACTTCCCCCTAGGGGAGACAACTTTTGGTTTTTAACTTCCGTTTTTAACAGTTTGTATTGTTCTTCCTAATGGAGATTAGGCATAATCAAAGCAGGTTTGATTTGGTTATAAATAGAAACATTGTTTATAAATGTTTAATGTTTCAATCGAAGCCTGTAATCAATTCGCGGCTTACCAAGACATAAAACTGCGATTATTCTTTGTGCCCTTCCGCTTCAAATACCACCTTCCTTCGCGCTATATATCGCCCATAATATTAGTTAGACACCACTTCTACTCACGATCTCATAGGCCCGGTAGCCCGAAAAGCACAGACTCGTACCTCACCCTCTTCCGAAATTGTCTGCTGCAACATGGACAGGACGACTCCATTTCACTCCCAACAAAATCCCCCCAGCGAGCGAGTTTAAGAAAACGTCCCAAACACTGAGCATATGTGATGATTAGAAATGGTGTCCAACTAATATTATGGGCGATATATAGCGCGAAAGAAGGTGGTATTCGAAGCGGAAGGGGCAAAAAGTATTGGCATCACAGTTTTATGTCTTGGTAAACCGTGAATTGATTACAGACTTCCATTGAAACTGGCTCCTACCGTAGCAAGGTGGCAGCTATCATATCTAAGCTACCGCGTCGAACCCAAATAACATAGCGGTGAACTTAGTATTCAGATCTAGAATATAGCATGTACAAATCAGAAGGTGTCGGTGTTTAATATGTTTTTTGAGTTATGCAATTGGACAAATATTATTGCAAAATTTGCATGATGCTATTATCATCCTATCAGGTTCTCCAGTGATTCTTCTCCGCTGTTTCACCCTATTCAGTGTCAAGCTATATTTTCTCTTCCTGACAGCACGTGTTCCTGGAATAAGAAATGGTCTTTTTGCAGGACTTATTCTCTCGCAAATACATGGTAGAAGATTTTTTCTACATGACAGTGGGATACCAGTAACTCACATGGAACTAGAAATATAGAGCAAGTGATACACACTCAGAAACTGGAGTCTTCTGGAATGCATCTCACAGAACTCACTCTCAGAAAGCGATCATTCCACAAAATATGATCCCATACAGCCTGTCATCTCACGTATGATTCTTTAATATATTTACATCACGTTTATGGTCTCATTGGTTGGCCATTCACATAAAAAACATTCGCCGAAATGCGACGAAGCAGTGTTCTCGAAAGTGACTATTACTCTTGACATCGGCGTTACAATCGCCTACATTCATAGTGTGACCCTCCCTGCAAACGGGTTACATTCGCCAACTATTTAAACCCATAAATGAGCGTTTAATCACATAGACCACTATTGAACAACGTTCTGCATATGATTACACCATCGATATATTTCATATGCCTGAAAACTAAAGCTCTCGGTGATCTCAGTTTCTTTAAATCACTTTAAATCTGTCCAATTTGGCACGTGTGATTCGCTCTGGCAAATGTAGTGCCCGAGTTGTACACGTTCTCTTGGTCATATGCATTATGAAATACATTGTATGAAAGTGTATCCCGAATCTATGTTGGTATGGGCCTTCAACGCAAAATATCGGGCAAGATTATCGCCTGTAATAATCATAATACACGCGATCATTTCTCACCTTGGTCACCGGTAGCTGACATTTTCCTCTCAACATCGTAGTTACATCCATCCCAGAATGCACTTTCCTCTCTCAGAGGGTTGTTTCCCCTCCCACCGTGTTCCCACTGCCACTGGGCATTTTATTCATTTTAATAATGTAGTATTATCAATGACCCTAACCTACAAATATCTTCACAGATTTTATTAGTTGATTTGATTGATTGATTGATTGATTATTTGATAGCTGATGTCAAATAGCGAGGGTGATTTTTCAATCACTCCTAGAGATAATTAAGTTTATTCCAAATTTCGGGTGATTTTTTTTTATTTGCCTAATGTACATGTACCTGATACATATAAATCTGACAGCTTCTCGAAGGATAATTGTGACCATTACATCAGAAATTCATCATCTGGCTGAAGAGAACGCTGATCAGTGAGAGATTCAATAATATAACATCATGATGTCTCACAGGCATCATTGAAAAATAATCATTGCTTCTCTCTTGTAAACAGATAGCTTACATGTATATCCAATGCAGGGGTTGAAATGTTCATGAAATACCTGCAGGACATTTGTCAAGAATTATCCGGTACATAATTAAAATACATGTAAACTGACTGAAACCCTGCAGGACAGTGCCAACTTTCTGCCGGACATGCCCTGCAAATAGATAGCAATTTTCGACCCCTGCAATGTTGTCACACTGACACTTGAATTCTTGCTGGATGATCAGTGGCTGACCACTGAATGTTGATATCATGGCTGTATTATTACAAGTACATGTAGCTAATTGACAGAGTAGCTGAGAGATCTGACAATCCTGTAAATGAACACACATCATTGATAATGTCCCAAAGTTATCTCCCCTTGTTTTCACTCTTCATGAACTAGACGTTCCAGAACCTGGTGTAAATTTTACGTAGTTAGAAAAGCAATCCCTGTCAAGAATTTAAGTTTCTATGATTTGCACATTCACCCACCCATTGGACATTATTTCTCCATACAATTAGAGTATCACGCAATGGTCCAGTTATCCTTTTCAAACTGAGCCATGTCTTAAGTGGACAGAATTTGGTCTCAAGCATAACTGTACTGTTAGTCTCTGTACACAATTCCCACATTTGTATCCAATTATATTGATCATAATGAAAACATACTGATAAAATTTCAAGCACAAAAACGTTGATTTTTTTGCCCCTTATGTAAATGAATAAATCCTTGACCCATCGTTGAATACTCCACCCTATCGCCCATATTTACATAGATACATGTTCTAGAGTTCTAATTTTGTCTGTCTGTCTAACTGTTAGCATATAGTCAATGCATCCCTTTCCATATTCCACATTTGATACAAGAAAATCTCTCCCTGGCCACGACTGGCAAGTGTTTTTTCAACAAGTCAACCCATTGTTTTAATATTTGAACTTATGGCCCATTATACATCATGGTTCAGGCAGGGGGATTGGTTTGTACCTTGAGAATGGGATTTCACATTAAGGGTCTGCGGGACTGGCCCCTTGGTGGTAGTAGTGGGGAAAGGTATCAATCACTGTTTGTCCTGTCATAATCCTCCACAAGTATGTTTGTTGGACATGGCATGCCCCCAGTCTTTCTGTCCTGATCAAATATTCCAGTCGCGGAGTGAGACCTCCCAACTTGAGAAAGTTCAATATTTGCCTATTGTTTCGTGTGCTCTTATTGTCAATATCTCCTGTTGGCCGTTAGGATTTGTCATTGTTTTCAAATCGTATCAACACGGACTGCTCCGCCACAAGCCGCTCTTGGGAGATTTACTCCTTAGTTCTGTGGTTTGAAGGTGATACCTGGATTTTCCATTGTTCTGGCTGTTCGTACTCAAGTTTTGGTCACTAGTTTGGACACTCATTAATTGTCATGGGATTGGCCGTTATTAGGTCTTGAGAAGACTGGGGGTTACAGGGACATTGAAGGATGCTGGACATTCAGGCTTGCAATAATGGAAGGCATCGATGGCAAAGATGTGAGGTGAAAACCAGAAGAGTTATGAATGCGTTTATAGCTAATGTTCTCATGAAGAGGATTCTTGGAGTTTTCTAGGAGTGAAAACATTTCAACAGTTTGTGATGACGTTTTGAATACTACTACTGTCCTGAGTTTGACTGTCGGTGTTAGTCATAGTTCAGTGTTCTCCTTGGAGGGATTACCTCCCACATTACCAATGGCACAGATGATCAAAATGTTAGCCGTGCTGCACTTCAGCTTTGGTAAGAAATATTTTCCTGTGTTCTAACATTTTGGACAATATTGTGTATGTCCATCGATAAGTAACTGTTTATATTGGCATTCTAAATCATCCAGATTTGATAATCTTCTTAACTCATCATGTTGTATTTAAACAAAATCAGTGAAGAGATGGAGGTACAGTGGTAGAGATTGCATGATGAACATACAGTGGGTCACCTCATGTGCACATGTCAATACCTGAAACAAATCAACTAAAAGTCTGTAACCTCAGATTAGGATAGCTAGAATGCTTTGGGCACTGCCTCCTTATTTATAATCATGGGACATAGAGTTCACGCAGATTCAAGTCAAATATCAAGTGATGCATCATGAGAGATTAGCTGATGCTGGAATTCAAATACTCAGCCTATGAAATGTACATAATTAGCCTCGCCCATGATCCCCTGTCTGCCAACTATGCATCTCGTCATTTGTGTGTAGAGACTGTGCAAGAGGGGGGTGGTCTAGGTGTTTTGAGGAGTGCCAGTGCCCTGTAGCTAGTCTGTTACATACTTCTAGTTGATTTGCTTGTGGTAATATCTAATAGACTATTTGGCCGTAGTGTTTAATATAATTGGCACCAGTGATAAATGAGATACAGCTTCATTGTAACACATGGATACATTAAACTGTGTAATTATTATGTATTGTGATGCAGCTCAACAAATCAACGAGGTCACTAAAACTCAATAAATCACTGGGATATATTTGTGCATAAATTGTTGCTTCAGAAAGATAGTACTGGATAGATAGTGCTTGCTCATCTCGCTGAATGACCTGTAGAGTATCGTGGGCCATAAGTTTTCAAGGATAAGTATGGCTGGGGGTTGTTGGCATAAATTGTGCTAATTTGATCCTAAAAAGAGTGAATGACAATTAACCTCTTAATATGTGTAATATTTTCGAATAATGGCCCAGCTCAATATATTTCTTTGACACAAGTAGGAGAGCTGTACCTTCTAATTGCTGAGAGCCACAATGTAGGCATGGTTATTTTGCACTTCACAGCAGTCTTGATGTGAAAGCTATCTGTGCTATATAATAGTAAGTTAAACTTGTTCAGCTAACAATGATTTGTATAGTAAATATTTGGAAGCTGTTCAAATACCCTTGTGGACATCATTTGACTGATTCGTATAAGAACAGTGAATCAGGGTTTGTTTGATACAGAAATACTTGTATTTAGTGTACTCTTGTTTGTAGACAATAGGTTTTGTACGTGTTTGTCTCGTGGTAGGTCTTTTTTCATCATTTCCATTTTTAAGAGTGTTTGATTAAAAACTCAACACCATAAATTTGGTGTTCCAAGGATATTCTTATGGAGCTACATGTAATATGCCATCATTTCCAAGACCAGTTGCAAACCAGACATTCCACGATTGTCTTAATTCTATGGCAGGGCATGGTTATACATGCACACACTTTCTTTTTTTTGAAAAAAGTCTAGCCTTGCTGTTAGGTGCCTCGCTGTAGTGGTGATTCTGATATAAGGCAAGTGCTGTTGTGTCCCCCAAATCATTAAAATCCATATTATTTCAACCGTTTTATAAGGCTGAAAATCTTTAAGGTGGTTCAAATTTGGTCCCCCAGTAACAGTGTTACAGTGAGGTATCAAACTAGACAAACTGATTGAGAGGTGACAGAGCTGGACATGACCTGAAATGATACAATCTGATACCATAATCTTTCAATTGTCTGACTATTAATGTATGACTGATGTTATATTTCAGACAAAGATGGAGAAAGTATTTTGAACCGTGCCAAGGGAATTGGTGCTCCCAAGTCACAAAGTTTGAAAGATCCCAACAGAGGATTTAAATCTATAGGGGTATGTATATTTACAAATTGATCAATCTGTAGGGGTATGTACACATGTATATTTACAGATTGATCCATCGATATGGTCAATTCCACGTCACTCGCGTTACATTTTTTCACCATATTGGTTATATTATACCCCACCTGCCTCCAACAAAGAAAGTATACATGCACACATAATGCATAAAGACAACTTGGACCCTAAAGTATTCATACAAATTTAAAGTGCTGTAATTGCATGAAAGACTTTTATTTAATTCCAGTTTGCGTACTCGTCACTCGCGTTACAGCAAAAAGGACATGGAAATTTTAGCCATAACTTCATTCTTGAATTAAGCTCAAGCCTTTACACACAGATGATAATTTAGTGGATCTGTTAATACCCTGTAGACCTCTTGAAATAACAATGCAATTAGGAATCCACTAAGTTGTTCCAATGTGTAACAGCTTGCTCGAATATCTTCCATGTCTCGTCACTCGCGTTACGTCACTCGCGTTACCTCTCATTTGAGGATACCAAAGTTTGAATGTTAGTGAACATTAAACACCACAAACCATAAAATTATGTTGTGCCATAAAAACAGATCTCAGATACAGTATAACTGAACAGAACTTTGTACATTTTATGTTCATCTCAGAGAAGGATATGTAATTAACATGCTTAAGGAAGTTCTGGAAATGTGAAAGACGAGCAACTGTTTGAAGGAACTGGACCATCTAACTTTCTAACAATTTGTTCCCGGTGGTAATAAACAGAATCACAGGGTGTAGGTATGGCCCGCTCCTGTATGGATCATCGCGGATATGAAATACTCGACGATACCGAGTATTTCACCAGGGTACACATCTTCACCAGACACCAATCCTTCACATGGAGAGTACCAATATCCGAGTCATTTAACGACACCTGTGACGTCATAGTATTGTCCCAAGTGCAGATTATTTTTCAAGAATCGTCTCGTAGCCACTACATATTATTTTCACACATGCATAGTCCCTTTAGTCAATTAGTGCAGTGAAGAGACTCACTTGATATTGCTTCCAGTGAGCACTTTGAATATTTAATAGTGAGGGTGTAAAACAAATTGTTTTACGGAAGACATTGTAGATCACAACACTGCTAACATTTGAACATGAGATGCCACATTCCAAGACCTAAAAGACCGGTCAGAGCATCAAACTCGAATTCCAGATGAGTCTGGACTTAAAAAGACCTCCTATGATGAACATCGTTTGATAAATAATTAAAAATAATTCCTAAAGGTATTTTTTAAATCGAAAATACAAACCAGAGAATTATGTCAAATAAATAAAACATTTATTTTTTTCAAAAAATAAATTAAGGTACTTGTCATTTTAACAGAAAATTTAAACTATGAGAATAGAGTACTATTAGATTTAAAAAAATGCAAAACTGGAGAAAAGAAAATATAAAATGTATATGTATTTATATTGAGAAAGAGGAATGCAGTTGCAATATCACCCAGCTAGTAATACAGATATTATAAATTGGTATAAGTCCTAGTTATTAATTCAATTACAATGCAACTGCATATAAACTCACTAATATCGGTTGGTCAACCATAAAATATAAAATAACAAACAAGTGAAGGAACTGCCAAAATTCCGAAATATGTCCCTTGATCGAAATGAACTCTGCTAAAATGCTGGCCTATTAACTATCCCTAGTGAATTTATTCCTAAATAATTCCATGAAATGTAGTTGAGTGAATTATCAGGACTCCAACACTCCAGTTCCAAATGCTATTTCAACTAAGAAATGGTGGACCACACAATTCAAAGTTGGATGGAATTTGGGATGTATTGATAACCAAATAGCAGACGACAGGAAGCACATGCAGTGTGAGCAGGATCAAAAGAATTCTGGGTATTTTTCTTTGGCATTTATATACTCACATGTTTAAAGTATTTATATTTCTGTCACACCCTATCCAGCATGTCATGACTTAATAAAAATTGGAATTTGAAAATAGTATCTTCCACCAGATAGCGTCACTCGCGTTACATTGTCACTCGCGTTACTAGATTTGGCGCTACCACTGGAAGAAGTCACATGGTGTAGGAACTCAAAACTATGGTCATATGTTCATGACAACTGACAGAAGCAGTGATAGAAATAGCTCAATTAAACTTGATGTTTTTTGTCTAATAAAAGAAAAAGTAGCATTTACCGTCACTCGCGTTACATAACTGTGACTCCATGCAAAATTTACAATGTGTGACAATATTTACAAATACCTGCTGAATTTTTTTATGATTTTTCAAGACACCATTAACCATTAATGTAAATAAAAAAAGAAATCCTTCATTCTGCAGCTAAACAATGGTAATAAAATCTAACCAATTTTGTGAGATAATTGAAAGCAAAAATAAGAAAATTTGATCCTGGAACTTCATAACACCCCAGGTTGAAAAATTCTGCAGTAATCTTACTGAATTTTTAGATTTTATCTTTATACTGTATCACCATTATAAAACAATCTCATTGTGGCACATTCTCAAGATTTTATTTTTTGGCTTCATGTCCCAAGTAGCATGGAATTGACCATATGGGTATGCATCTTCATCAATAGAGATTATATTGCCCGTCATGAAGATAGATCCATCATAAACAATGATCGCCAAATGTTTGAAAGATGTTTCAAGGCTGAGGACATGACCAAATTATCCAAGTCAATACCCCATCCAGGGAAGATATTCAACTTGTCATTGTTGAGCAGGATTATTGCTCGGTTCACCAGCTATATTTAATTTATAGTCCTGCATGATACATGTAGTTCGTGACCAATCATTACATACATGGAAATACTTGGTGTTGCCTCGATAGGGTACCATAGGACATCTGTACACAATGTAATATAGGAGGCATATCGGCCCCAATCCTGCCCAGCCGATCTCCAACTCGCCCCATTCTAAACTTTCTGGATGATTTCACATTCTCCCCTGCCAATCCCCACCTCTCCCCATTGTAAACTGTCTGGATGATTTCACATTCTCTCCTGCCAATCCCCACCTCTCCCCATTGTAAACTGTCTGGATGATTTCACATTCACTTCTGCCAATTCCCACCTCTCCCCATTGTTAACTTTCCGGATGATTTCACATTCTCCCCTGCCAATCCCCACCTATTCCCATTGTAAACTGTCTGGATGATTTCACATTCACTTCTGCCAATTCCCACCTCTCCCCATTGTAAACTTTCTGGATGATTTCACATTCTCCCCTGCCAATCCCCACCTCTCCCCATTGTAAACTTTCTGGATGATTTCACATTCTCTCCTGCCAATTCCCACCTCTCTCCATTGTAAACTTTCTGGATGATTTCACATTCTCCCCTGCCAATCCCCACCTCTCCCCATTGTAAACTGTCTGGATGATTTCACATTCACTTCTGCCAATTCCCACCTCTTCCCATTGTAAACTTTCTGGATGATTTCACATTCTCCCCTGCCAATTCCCACCTCTCCCCATTGTAAACTTTTTGGATGATTTCACATTCTCTCCTGCCAATCCCCACCTCTCCCCATTCTAGACTGGATGATTACACATTCTCCCCTGCCCATCCCCACCTCTAGACATTCTAGATGATTCCACCCTCTCCTGCCAATTCCCACCTCTCCCCATTGTAAGCTTTCTGGATGATTTCACATGCTCTCCTGCCAATAACCACCTCTCCCCATTCTAGACTGGATGGTTACACATTCTCCCCTGCCCATCCCCACCTCTAGACTTTCTAGATGATTCCACCCTCTCCTGCCAATTCCCACCTCTCCCCATTGTTAAATTTTTTGGATGATTTCACATTCTCCCCTGCCAATCCCCACCTCTCCCCATTGTAAACTGTCTGGATTATTTCACATTCACTTCTGCCAATTCCCACCTCTCCCGATTGTAAACTTTCTGAATGATTTCACATTCTCCCCTACCAATTCCCACCTCTCCCCATTGTAAACTTTCTTGATGATTTCACATTCTCTCCTGCCAATCCCCACCTCTCCCCATTCTAGACTGGATGGTTACACATTCTCCCCTGCCCATCCCCACCTCTAGACTTTCTAGATGATTCCACCCTCTCCTGCCAATTCGCACCTCTCCCCATTGTAAACTTTCTGGATGATTTCACATTCTCTCCTGCCAATCTCCACCTCTCCCCATTCTAGACTGGATGGTTACACATTCTCCCCTGCCCATCCCCACCTCTAGACTTTCTAGATGATTCCACCCTCTCCTGCCAATTCGCACCTCTCCCCATTGTAAACTTTCTGGATGATTTCACATTCTCTCCTGCCACTTCCCACCTCTCCCCATTCTAGACTGGATGGTTACACATTCTCCCCTGCCCATCCCCACCTCTAGACTTTCTAGATGATTCCACCCTCTCCTGCCAATTCCCACCTCTCCCCATTGTAAACGTTTTGGATGATTTCACATTCTCTCCTGCCACTTCCCACCTCTCCCCATTCTAGACTGGATGATTACACATTCTCCCCTGCCCATCCCCACCTCTAGACTTTCTAGATGATTCCACCCTCTCCTGCCAATTCCCACCTCTCCCCATTGTAAACTTTCTGGATGATTTCACATTCTCTCCTGCCACTTCCCACCTCTCCCCATTCTAGACTGGATGATTACACATTCTCCCCTGCCCATCCCCACCTCTAGACATTCTAGACTATCTGGATGATTCCACCCTCTCCCCTGCCAATCCCTACTTCTCCCCATTCTAGACTGCCTGGAGCATTTCACATTTTCCCTGCCAATCCCCACCTCTCCCCATCCTAGACTGTCTGGCGGATTCCCCATTCTCCCTGCCAATTCCCACCTCTCTACATTCTATACTGTTTGAAGGATTCCACATTCTCCCTGCCAATCTCCACCTCACCCAATTCTAGGCTGCCGGAATGATTCCACACTCTCCCCATGCCAATACCCACCTCTCCCCATTCTAGACTGTTTGAAGGATTCCACACTCTCCCATGCCAATACCCACCTCTCTCCATTCCATACTGTCTGGAGGATTCCACATTTTCCCTGCCATTCCCCACCTCTCCCCATTCTAGACTGTCTGAATGATTTCACACTCCCTGCCAAACTCCACCTCACCCTATTCTAGACTGCCGTGGAAGATTCCAAAATGTGTGCTTATTCACTGTTTGTTTATTCGTTTGAAAAACTTGACCGGAGACATAGTAAACCAGTACATATTCACTGATAATCCTGTACTTTAGTTCAGGTTATGAAATAAGTCTAGTATAAGTGTACTAGTCTTTGCAACAGTACATATGTCAAGGTCCCCATTAAGACAGTCACATGTGGTGCTGTCATTCTGCAATGATGGATGACTCAGGATTGCTCTGTGACTGTAATATCCACAGGACACCCTGGGTGGTAGAAGACCATGAAATATTTATTTCCCAGATGAGCTTTGCTGTGTGTTAGTACATATGCCATAATTTGTATTGGCCCATCATCAGTATGTCAGTAGGCCTGTTTTATTGACCTGTGAAAATGGAGGATAAGATTTGGCTTAAACATTCAGGTTTAGAATTTGTTTCGAATTCTTCAGGCAATTTTGTACATGTAGCAAAATACAACATGTAACTTATATGACCTGCCATATACAGGACCTGTAAGATGCTCTGATGGTACAGTTCAAAGATACTTTCACTCTTATCATTAAAAGTGTGGAAATGCTGGAACACAGTACTACTCAACTACTGATATATACCGGTGTCTGTATAAAACGGTGTTCTGCCACCATTGAGCGTTTTTTTATGTGGAACAAATTGGAGCTCTCGGTGATGAACTAAAGATAATGTTCTAGTTTCTTTGTTATGTGTGTAGCACTACAATGTATATATGAATAATCCACAAAGTTTACGAGAAGATAATTTCTCAACTTAGTCATTATACGAAATTGTGTTGTCATAATTAACAGTTTGGTTTGTGCTGTCTGTTTCCTTTTCTGGCACTTATGGGGGTATAGCTGTACACTAAACGTGCCATTAGCTCCAAGATTTCTGCTTCCCATTCTCATGCGCCTGTGCACAGTGACTCGCCATTGCTGCATCGAAAGTCTTCGCTGCCATTCCGAGAACGCTTGCTTCAGGAAGTGATCAATGAGCACCCATTGGCCAAAAGTTGTGAAGGTCTATCGTCATCTTCTTCCCCTGTGGATATTCTAGAACATCCAGGCAAAGATTTGTTTGTAAGTGTGCAGGATCTCCATGGATATCCAACGCTTCACCAGGCATGCCTCCATATTTTGTTACCATGGATACTGCAGCTGACCTTTGACCCTCCCATATATAATCAGCCTCTAGCCAGTTACTGTTCCCTGGATTTCTCGCCATGATGATCACATAACTTATGTCTCAGCTCTGTCTGATTCCTCTCCACTGACTCTACTATATTTGATCGTCCTCCATCTAACAGTCAAACACCTATATAGTGAACTCTTTTGTAACCTGCTATCAGCAATGTGTCTGCTACATTCATGTACATGTACTCTGGCATGGACTTGTACGTAATTGGCTGAAATTTCTTCCTATTCCCTCCACAGCCAATGGAAATTCTTGATTTCTTTTTGAAAAATTTGAACTGACCTTTCAAGTATTTCTCATGGAAGGAGATCCCTTTATGGACTGGAGTTTCAATAAGAATTCTTTCCTTCTGCTGTTTGAGCTGAACTTTGACATCATTTGTAGTGTATTGTTGCCTATTTCTAAGCAAGCTTTACTTTACTGTCCTGACTATTGCATATACCTGCAGTATCTCATACATATGATGCCAGAGCTTTCTGCTGATCACTCAACCCTTACTATTACAACTGCTCAGACTGGAGAACTTGCATATCAATATTCCTTGCTTTGCCTGAGAATGATCAATAGTGCAAGAGGGATTGTAAATTATATGTTCCCACTGTCGTTTGCATGCATTCATGATCATAATCTGATCTGTCGCATTCTTTGAAAGATTATTATGAAAAACATTTTTTTTTATCTATACATGTAGGTAAATTTATGTATTCGTCATTATTTATTTAAAGTAAAATTTACTATCGGGTTGTGCATTTCTGATGTCCTCTGTTTCATATACTTCTTTGTTCTGATCGACTTAGACACCAGCAGACTTGATCAACATCTGATTGGATGTATGTTCTTTATTGAGTGCATCTTGATTGGGTGCCTTTACTTCACTGTGATTGGAGGTATTTACTCCTGCATGATTGGGTACTTCTGTTGATCCCTGATTAGCCGAGAACTTCTTTAATTAACAAGTTACAGTAGATTCCTTTCATGCTCCTCCACATGTGGCTGTAGACTTTCCCTGAACTGTCCGACACTGTCCTGAGTTCAAGCTGGTCAGGAGAGGATGTGAATGAGCTAGCGACACCACCACCACAACGACGGAAAACATCCTTACCTTTCCGTGCGCTGCTTCTCCATGAGGTGAAGAATGAACATCCTCTGGCGAGGAACCACATCTCCAGTGATAGCGTGTTCGTAAGTCATGCCGGTCTGTTTTGAAGGAGGCCCAGAGAATGCTGCCCTCAGAGAATGGCTGCCCTCATATTGTGGATTCTCGCATCATAGTGTGGATTCTTGCATCGTGGCAAAGTTGACCCAACCACCGACTAATACCTTGCTGGCCGTGCATGCATTCATCTTCTAACTTCTGTCCACCTTACATGTAACTATACTAAACATGTTCATCAGTTCTTCTGGTTCCTTAGTATACATGTACATCCCTCAGCACAGACAGTCATTTCGCTCCATCTTTTATGGAAGCATCATAAGATGAAAAGCAATATTCTGTCTGGGTATAAGACCGAGTCTTGACTGAAGACTCTAGATTATCCTCAGAGGATATTCTCAGAGAACGTGTATTCTCTGATGAACCCATAATGTTAATCAACCGACCATCCTCAGATCATATGCAGAAATTGATACATATACCTGTCACTTGGTTGCATGTATACAGAATTAAACCATTGTCATTAAAAATGGCATCCTGATGTCTGCTATCTGCAGGTTCTCTGCTGAATGAACTTTTGTTTCATGAAATATTGTTGAAAAGGAAACACATTCACTCACTCACTCTCCCTTTTCCTTGTATTGCCTTCTATTTTCATCTATACCTGTTGAAGAACTTCTCAGACTGGTTGCATGTTTGCCTATTGTACGTATACCTACTTTATAGGCAGTGGAGAATCTTCATCATGATGAACACATGCACCTCTGTGCAGCCATAGTGTGTTTAATTTTACGTGAATACATGGAGTAAACTATCTGCATGATTCACACAGGACTCCATTAATTTGCCTGAGTAATTTCCAGATTAACTTTACCACTATAACTGCCCCTAACAGTCTGATTTCTGACTTGCTGATAATCTTAGTTTTGACTGGCCATTAACAACCTTCTGAATGCCAATTCAGTTTACATTGCTATTACATATATGTCTTATTCTAATTGTTTGCCTGTGACTTCTTTTTGATAACTTATTAATCTTTTTTGATGATCTTTTTGTTTCTATTTCCAATCATTTGACATTCTTCATCCACCACCATATCTTTATCGTGGTCTCAAAGTCATTCTGTCTCTTAAATCTATATGTTTTATTCCAGCTTTATTTGGTATCCCTCATCATCAACATATTAAATATTGTTTTGAATTTCTTTGTTCACAATGAGCACACATGCATTATTAGCCATTCTAGAACAAATACAACAAACTGTATACAATGAATCTGATAAACTGATCAAACATTACAAATCATGGATTTGTTTCTCTCTTTCATCAACTCCTGTCAAGTCGGGTCAATGGGGTCAGGCAAAAACCTGCACTTGAATCACCGAGTACAGCATTAATGTGTAGTTCTACCTGTATATGGCCATTTTATTGATAGAGGACTTAATTTGGCTGTTGTCTTCCAGCCGTTTACTTTGTTGACAAATAAAAACATGAAGAATGGGTGCTATTGACCTTGAAGGGAACCATATATGGATGTGATTCAATATGTTTTAGCTGATTGGATCAAGAGACTTCCTTGGCATAGAGATGTGATCTTTCAACCCAGATCATGATCTCTTGTCAATGTTGACAAGTTTCTCACTACATTAAAGGAGGAAGATGAACTAAAGACCAAGATGGTGTTCAGTAGTTGGGTTCAACATAGCATCCAGAAACAGTTATGTAGTTCATAAATAAATGTCAAATTTGAAAAATACCACTGAATATGATACGTGAACTTACAATTATATGAAGATTAACATGAGAAAACAGGTTAACATAGATTAATCAGCTAACATTAGGAATTGAATGCTTGGATATTGTGTTAAGAGTAAATGTATTATTGGAGCTGATATAAAGTATCTCAAAGCATACTCTATACATGTAAGTATTATGCATTATTGTGCTGTGAGGAAAGATTGTAACAGAAAGATGAATGAACTTTCATCTATCAAAATGTATGTACATAATGGTGACCTGTAATAAAATAGTATATCAGATCAACTTGGCGAGAAAAAAATTCATATAAAAAAAGAGATTAGAATTAAAAGTTCAGTAATACTTTGAAATAGATCATTCCAAGATTATCAGCAACCTGCCAATTTAGGTAACCTGAGTATTTGTTTCAACATTTTGCATGATTTGAAGTATGTTCACTTAAGGATAGCTATCCCGTTAGAGACAGTTTTTGGCCCCCCCCCCCCATGATAATCTGTCTTCTGTATCAATAAATATACAAGATAACCATAATAAACTATATATTTTATGAAAGCCTACACCATAGGTATTCCAACTATATGATTTGTATAACTAACGCTGCTACTGTGTAGAAAATATTCCAATTTTAAAAAATTCAAATGAAAACAATAGCGCCCATTTTTCAATTGAAATTTCATGAAAACTATTGATCTTGTTTCAACTTTGATGGTTTACCTTGATAGGATACAACTCGAACTGGTAAACTTTATCTCCTTTTTTTAAATGTTTGCCTGGGTTTGTTTTTACAGCTATTTTACTAAAATAAATTGGAAAAAAACCTACTATTTTACAGTCGTTTGTCTTAAAAGTTGAACAATTAAAAAACTAAGCTGAACTTAAAAAAAGAGAGATAAAGTTTACTAAATCTCCTTATAAGTAACAAGCATGCCAAATTTCAAAAGCGTAGCATTGATACTTTTTCGAGAAATATAGGTTTAAATCTCGGATTTTGTAAAAAAATGAAAGGCTAGAAATCGGACAAATTGTGTCCAGCTATACATCTGATGAAGTAATCCAGATTTATTGCTTGAATTCTATTCTAAAATACATTTTTAATCTGTCTAATGGGACATACTCCAATACCTGTTTATTCTGGGTAACTATTACACCAAGTTTATTGATCAAGGCGGTTTAAAGTCCAATTTAAACTTCAAAAACTTGCTAAAACTTGTTCAGCTGATAATTGTTCACACCAGGACCCGTGTAGATCACTTCTTAACAAAGTGTTGCTGTTATAATCAGAAACAAAAATACGGATGTTTGCATGGTTTTGATCACAAGGAGGTAGATTAATGTAAATAAGTAGGACTAATAGATAATCAGCTTACCAAAATACTGCGGAAATGAGTTTTGGAAATGGAAATTTAACAGACAAAAATAAAAGTAGCCAAGCCCAAGCTAAGACAATAGTACCTCCGAAACTAAATTTTTAATCCTAATATTGAAGCACTTCTATTTATAATTTTGATTTCATCTTTTCACCAAATGTTAGACAAAATAGTGAATATTTGAATGAAGAAATTTTTTTTAAAAAAAGACAAATTTTGACCCTCTAATGGGATAGCTATCCTTAACCCTGAAATGCATGCAGATCTTAACCACACAATTAAAGGGAGACAACTCTTGGTCACAATCAAGGGGAGACAATTTTCTCAGATCTTTCATTCTTGCTTGCATTGCTGGTTAACTCTTCAAATTTCCTGGGCCTGCTATTAGCCTGATTACATGTGTATGCATGTTTTTTCCAAATTTGTGTGATAATATTTCATAAATGTATGCATACAGGAAACAAAGTTTAACAAATTTTGTTTAATTAATTTTCAAAGAAATAAACCAACTTGCCTGGCTATCGTAAATTACAAATGTGGAGGTGAAAGCAGAAAATTAAATATAGCTGATATTATGTAGAATGATCTTTTTGTGACTTTTGATATTCTTTAGTAGAATTGTTTACATGTACATTTACATCACAGTTTCTGAGCTCAAGTTGAAGGTGCTCTACAATGAAGGGGCATTTCTGGTTCTTTCATCATGCACACTGCTATGATATATTATGACAACAATTTATTATTGATCTTTCCAGTCTAGCCAGCGAGGGCGACGATCCAATAACTTGTCTATTGATGACACAATACCCTCAAACTCGGTGCTGCCCTCTACCAGTCCTCATGGGACGTGGTCATCAAATTCGTCAAATGAAAAAAAGACATCTCGTCCTCAGACGAAGTTACAGCTGCTGTTCAACCCTCCAAATAAGGTAAGAGTCTTGCTGTACAGATAGTTTACACGCTTCCACTTGTACCCTCACAGGTAAATGGCTGTTTTGAGACCTAAGTTTAAATAAATGCCCAGGTTGTAATCACTGACCTTCGAACATTACCGAGCATGGGGATGCAGCCATACAGTAATTACAGATCTTGCAGGTAAAAAACACAACAGTGGGCTTGATAATTTTATTCAAAACACAAAATTATCTGACTTGCTCCAGCGTGCCAAGTAAGCATCAAATAAGACTGGCACGCTGGCAGGCATATAAAGCATGAAGACAGGCATATAAAGCATGGATTAAACGCATTTGGCAAAAGCAGAACAAATTAACAGAAAAAAGGCATAGGGCATCTTGGATGATTTAAGCAATATATGATGTGCACTATTTATACAAGCCAACAATAAATCGGCGATCTCGCATAATGGAGGCGAAGGGCGTAAGGATTTGGAAATTGAAAAACCCTGTCTCAAGTTCATATGTCCGTATATACATGTACGATATACATGTATCAGATTCACTGTATACTATAATACATGTTTTTAACCCCTCATGGGGAGAAAACAAATAGGAGGTAAACCACCTAGAATAAAGGGATAGGGTGGGAGGGAGCAAAAATAAAACAGCAGATGAGGCTAATATGGCACAGGCATTTCGAAAAGCAAGACGGCAGTGAACATAATTCATAAAAACCGCAGTTTATAAAACACGAAAACAGAAGACCATGTGGTGTGCTGTGTTTTACGACAACTATCTAAAGTTTTCCCCAACAATTAAGAAATACAGGAAAGACAAAGTTGGCCAGCAGAATTGTATGTCCAGTGGAGTCCATACAACAACAGCAACAACTTTATTTCCTGGTGGAAGAGGAAGACTTTTTCAGGGTTTTCTCTCCTCAACAATTTAATAACACCATGATTTGCTGACTGTGTCTCCAGCATTTTCAATAGTCAAGATTTGAGACGGTGAAAACAGTGGAACTCTCCATGTTTGAAGTGGCAAATAGCTCTACCGGTATCACATGACCCACGGAAGGGCCAGACGACCAATTCTGATGTGAGCAGTGATGAAAAACTTTCCCGTTGTTCATAATTAGGAAACTAGTATACTGCATTGAAGTTTATAAAAGAAGACAAAGACATATTGGTCCCAATTCAGTAATTTTTTGCCACAGAACTGAACCATAATTCTAACCAAGATGAGGTCTTTTTGGATTCTGATGGTATTTTGGCCCTACCAAAACCTCTGTGTATTGACTAAATTTATCTCACCACACTGAAGAGTTTCACTTTCTTTGGCACTGCATTGTTATTCCGATCATCCATATTGAATGGAGACATTTTTCACAAACTCACTTACATGTTGGTATTTTGACCTTCTCTGACAATGTGCCAAATCAAGTGAATAAAACAACATACAATGTACTTAGAGTTTATTCATGTACGTAATATTTATGCAGTGACAACTTGGTCGATAATTTTGGGATGGAGAGAAATGTCCCAAAGGCACAAGGAGATACATTATAATATAAATCAAACATGGAATTATACCTTTTTTATTTGAGAATGAATATGGTTAAATGGTAACTAGTTAAATTAAATTTTCTTTCCTTGCACACATGGTATTCACAGAATTGAACAAAAGACGGCAGCTTTGCAAAGATGATAACCAGGATTATTTTTCAATATTTAATCTTTCCAAATATAACGGATTTAAAAGAAAATGTAGCTTCTGTTTGGGATTGGAGAGTCAAGCCACTGCCACCTTTAATTCAACACATCAATTGTCCTTGGAAAAAAAAATCCAAAACTTATCACATGGAAAAAAGTTGATCACATCAAGTAACATCTAAATATTATATCAAAGTCAATTTAGATCAAAAACTTACATAGTTTTCCATAAAAACTGATCTATTTCGCAAAAACAGCCATAATACCAATGCTTCTTACTCGTGGTTACCACTAAAAGTGACCTCTTCATCTGGGATGCAAGCGCCATCCAAAACAGGTTTATCCTTGAAAAGAATACTAAAAGTTCTTCCTGAGAAGCTGATATCTCTCAGAGTTTCAATGCAAAATATTATATATTTGTTAAAAAGGTTTAAGAAATACCCGAAAAAAAGGTCACAAGACCTATACTTTAGCTAATGTTGAAGATTCATGTGTAGATAATAAACCTTAATTTACATGGGCATCATTACAAACAAGGATAACGGGTTGTATGAGTGAGATATTGTATTGATTTGCGAATTATTATGATTCGTGTCTGTGGGGGTGTATTGTTAACTAATTATGCAAGAACATGGTGTACACTGGGACATATTGTATCCAAGATGTACATTAATTACTAATTAGGTTTTCATGTATGTATATGTCTGTGATACATGTTGTGATGCATTGAATCCACATATTTTTAATTAGTTTTAGTCTCCTTTATTAGTTGGTTTTGTATAGCAGGGTAAATCCGCTAACGGTGCAATCACCCTATTAAAATTCAATCACCTTCAATTCTGTGAACAAAATTCAAAGTAATGCCAAATATTAATTTGTTTAATTCTGTACAAAAAGCTGGGTTTCATATAAAAAAAAATACCCAATTTTTATCTCGTTAATGCTCAGTTTAAAGTAACGTAACACAGCATCGACTGACGTTTGGATTTCGTCTTTTTTTTTTTAATGGATTTTTTAATATATCTGAAACATGACACATTGAATCAAACGGAATGTGATATTTTCAAAGTCCTCATATCTGCCATGATTTTACAGCAGAATATTATATTATTTCCAAGTGTCATAGTTTAGTTAAATTGAGAATGCTAAAAATGGATGAAAGCCCAATTTCAAACTTTCGTTGATGCTGTTTTACATAACTTTTAACTGTGAAATTTTGCTGTATAAAACTTGGGTATTTTTGTCTGTATGAAACACAGATTTGCTCACAAAACTGAAGCAATTAATTTTCAGCTAAGTTTCTCAGGTGAGTTTTTCCTATGTAAATCTTACTACTTTATTAGAATGAATGATTGAATTTTGTCCACAGAATTCAGGGTGATTGAATTTCAATAGGATGATTGGATGATTAGAGGATTGATCGTACTGTGAAAGTACAAAGTTCTAACAAAGTTCTAACAAAGGGGACTGAAAGGAAATTCAAAATATTTGGGTTCAAGGCATCACAGCATTTTTACAAAAACATACAAAATAAGTACACAACAACCTAATTTGTAACTAATGTTCATCTAAATTCATCAAAACGGTCAAACTAAGTGTTCATGAAAATGAAAATCATAGGTCCAGGATATATAAACACATGTCTGTAATTCTTGAAATGCTATTCTCTGAAAGGAAGTGTCTTCCTTTGTTTTGTTTATGTTGCCAAATTTGCCACATGCATGAGCCCGTTTTTCTAATAATTTTTTGGAGGGTTCTGCTGTGATGGCTCATCAGTGATAAACGTGTTTTTAATATAAACGTGTGGAGTTGTAACAGCATAGGCATTGATTGATCACCTGTCAGCCCTCACTTCATACTTCAATATATACTTCTTCTATGACATCATGGTTGATAGATGGCTGTAGAAAACAAAAACAGTATTTTGTGCTGGTTGTCTTGCACAAATAGACTCGCATGAGTGTTGGATATAACCTTTGACCTTTCTTATATTCCAGTTTATTTGAAGGCTGATTTCATGAGTTTATGAACAGGATCAGGTCACATGCCACTTGAACTGTCAAACCTTGGAAGCTTGCCATTCTGTCTGACATTCTATTGTATTGTTCTGAAGTTATAGCACACCCATGTTTTTAGTAAAGCATGGGATCATGGACCTAACTTTCCCAACATTTCCACCTCGCAAACTTTCATCAAATAGTCATTTCACAACTTCACATAGTTATGAGAATTATTTTGCACAATGCTTGTTGACCAAAAATTTCATATTTTTCTTGTTATTGGCTGATCAAATTGAAAGTTTATTCAATGCAAGTACAGGTATCTGGTCAGGTATCTGGTCAGACATTCATAAGGCAACCATGTTCTGATAACCATGTTCTGATAACCATGACTCATACTCATAATTGCTCCATGCTGGGCATTACGCCAATGGTTGACCTTTGACTTAGGGTAGATGACACAATTGTCAAAACCTTGAAATGTATACCGGTAAGCGAGAACTGAATTCAATGGATGGGACATGTTCATAGTATTTGCTTCTGTAATAGTCGAAATAGCCATTACAAATCTAGGGTAACTGGGCATGCACACAAACTGAGGTCACGATAGGTCACTTGTACCAACGGCCGCATTCTGGCCAGGTTGAAAGTGGGTCATATCTCGTGGGGGGGGGGAAAAGTACTTTTTCTGTGGAACTGAATTTTGTTCCGGGTAAATAAATTTCTAAAGCCGTTCTATAGCTCATCTGGCGATAGTCCATGAGATTTTTTAGTGATCTTACCATTTTCCATAACTCGGTCTATCTCTCCAATGTTAAAAACTTTGGATTTGGTACAAACAGGAAGTTCACGAAAAGCTGCGCTGCATCTGCAAAAAATTAAAATGGTGAGAAGTCTATAACTAAGATAAAGTAATGGAGCCTTGCTCAATAACAACTACATATATCCAATCAGATACCTTGACAGCCACTTCCATAATACTGGTAGTCTCCCTTGCCTTAAAGCAACCAACACTAGTACTATTTGGGACTGCTTTATCTATGAGATGGCGGAACATCACTAAAAAAGTGCACATGTCTGACTCGGCCAGAAGTGCCTAGAAAGATGGGATTAATAAATAGACTGCACACTGTTTATCTTGAACATTTACACAATGAAAATCCATCAAACGTATTGTATAGTACACTCCGAACACCCGATCACCCGAACACCCGATCACCCGATCACTTGAAAGTGGAATCTATGAGGACATCAGCTCTTTTCTGCTCTTCTTTTATACTGTTCGGCCGTCATTCCAACCATCAGATGCTATCGATTGGTACTCCAAGCACCGATCGGTTGAACTAATGTGTGCCACTTCCTGTTTGCCCATTTTGTCTCATTTAGCCAATCAACTGACAGAATAGCCACCTGATTACCTCCTGGCACTATTGTGCCAGTTGCCCACTTCCTTTTGTTACTGAATGTTTAGCTTGTCTCAAATCCTCATACCTGGAGTTGGGGCAATCTGATTGGCCAATCCTTGTACCTGAATTGAGGGTAATCCAATTGGTCAGTCCTCATAACTGGAATGGGGCAATCTGATTGGTCAATCCTCGTTCAACTGGTGTGACCATATCATAGTGCATATTTACTGTTTCAGACTTGATTTTTTACTCTACTTCTATTTGAACAGATGGTGATGGTTGTTTTTTTACCTGTATCTGTTCATACATCTGTGCAGGTCAAAGGTTGTCGGGATTTATACAGTGCCTTGAAAATCATCATTTTTGCCCAAAGGACCTGGGAATTTACTAGAGACAAACATCTGTCTGACAGATTTGTGATATGTATGCATTAATTTGTCTTGGCAAAAAAAATGGACCATTTTGTCGCCAGATGAGGTATAAACCTCTATTAGAGGGGGGGGGGGGGGTGGGGGGGCTAATAGCAATCTATGGTTGCTTTGGTCTCAAGTAGAATATGACCAACTACGGTAATCATGTTTCAGATTTAATGCTTAATTTACAGTGTATTAAAATCCTATGATTCTTACATGTACTTTATAAACCATTTCGAAAAGAATAAAAAAAATTTAGAGATAACCGTTATTCTTAAGATACAGTTCTTGTAGACACAAAAAATGGTTAGTTGAATGCTCAATGGATTTAATGGAGCTTCAGTTGGTCTTCTTTTGTACGATACATATACTCACCTTAAATCTAGGCATATGTCTGCAAAAACTCTGATCCGCACTCAAATGAGGTATAAGGGAGATGTGATGTTGTTTGGAGGGACTACAACCTTATTTGTCATTGAGGGATTTAATTGTCCTAAATCTATTGATGTTCTTTCATATTGACAGTTCAGCTCTTGACATGTTTGATGTTAAAGTTGATTTTGGTGGCCAAATATTATCTGGCTTAAAGACATCTGTGGAGTTTAGGATTTCTGCCAATCTGTTTGCGACCCTCACTGAAATGGGGTGCTGATCTACACAGTAACGTAGCCATTAATGAGACTAAAAAGTATTCCAAGTTCTGACTCATCTGGCATAAATTAGGCAAATATGCTTTATATGGGTATAATACTTGAAGGTAGGGTGTAATGTGCTTACAATTTACATGCATACAAATTATACTTGAAGGTAGGGGTAATGTGCTTACATGTGTACAAATTATATTTGAAGGTTTAGGTAATGTACTTACATGCATACAAAATATACTTAAAGGTAGAGATAATGTGCTCACATGTGAACAAATCATACTTGAAGGTAGGGGTGATGTACTTACATGCATACAAAATATACTTGAAGGTAGAGGTAATGTGCTTACATGCATACAAATTATGCTCGAGGGTAGGGGTAATGCCCTTACATATTTACAAATTATACTTGAAGGTAGGGGTATTTTCTTAACTTAAGTTTATATTCTACTTGAAGCCGGTAATGTGCTTACATAAGTACAAATTATACTTGAAGGTAGTAGTGTGCTTGCGTAAGTTCAAATCATACTTGAAGGTAGCGGTAGTATGCTTACATAAGTACAAATTATACTTGAATGTAAGGGTAAGGTTTGGGAATGTGCTTATTTAAGTACAAATTATAGTTGAAGTTATCAGTGATGTAAGGTAGGGGTAATATGCTCACAATAGTACATATTATACTTGAAGGAAGGGGAATGTGCCTACATACGTGCAAATTATACTTGAAGATAGGGGTAATGTGCTTAAATAAGTACAAATTATACTTGAAGGTAGGGGTAATGCACTTACATAAGTACAAATTATACTTGAAGGTAGGGGTGATGTCCTTACATAAGTACAAATTATACTTGAAGGTAGGGGTGATGTCCTTACATAAGTACAAATTATACTTGAAGATAGGGGTAATGTCCTTACATAAGTACAAATTATACTTGAAGGTAGAGGTAATGCACTTACATAAGTACAAATTATACTTGAAGGTAGGGGTAATGCACTTACATAAGTACAAATTATACTTGAAGGTAGGGGTGATGTGCTTACATGTGTACAAATTATACTTGAAGGTAGGGATAATACATTTACATAAGTACAAATTATACTTGAAGGTAGGGGTGATGCACTTACATAAGTACAAATTATACTTGAAGGTAGGGATAATGCACTTACATTATAAGTACAAATTATACTTGAAGGTAGGGGTAATGTCCTTACATAAACTTGTACAAATTATACTAGAGGGTAGGGTTGATGCACTTACATAAGTACGAATTATACTTGGAGGTAGGGGTGATGCACTTACATAAATACAAATTATACTTGAAGGTAGGGGTAATGTGCTTAAATAAGTACAAATTATACTTCAAGATAGGGGTGATGCACTTACATAAGTACAAAGTATACTTGAATGGAGGGTTAATGTGCTTAAATAAGTACAAATTATACTTGAAGGTAGGGGTAATGTGCCTAAATAAGTACAAATTATACTTGAAAGTAGGGGTAATGTGCTTAAATAAGTACAAATTATACTTGAAGGTATGAGTAATCTCCTAACATAAGTTTACATTATACTTGAAGGTAAGGTAATTCGCTCACATTAGTCCTGAGTTTGGCATGTGGTAGTTGGAACATATAAGAGAGATAGCAAATTGAGTATTTCCCCTTATATTCAGCATATGAGAGCTGTGACAAGTACTAGCCAAGCCAATCAGACTGTTAGTACCTGGAAACACTGGGGTCGTGGGAGTGAAAACCTGATGTATTACAGGATATCAGCATATTGCCATTATATCCCAATCTGTGACCCCAGTCAGTCCATCAGCTAACCAATCAACAGCAATACTACAACACTTCCTGAAACTTACAGCATGAAACAGAACATAAATTTAATATTCATAATTTGTTAATTCTTTGAATTATCCAAATTAATAACCTGTAATACAGGTTAGGGCCATAATTGTTATAATGATAAATTACCTAAGATAAATTGACCTTTTGTTGCGAAACTTCCAAATAGTTCTGTGTGTGCTTTGCAGCCTACTAGACCCATTATCTCTACTATGGTGAAAGTAAAATACATAGCAGATTAATTATTAATCTAATAGTATCACTATTATAATGTGTGAGAATAGAGTCAATATCTCTGAAGAACAATGCATTCATTAGGTGCTCTTTGTTCTGGGTATTGGGTGGATTACAGCTAAAATCCACAGAGGTTATTGGCTAAGTGTGTCTGGCTTTTTTGGTGGGTCTGACTAAATCAGGGATTACAGCATTACCTAACAAAATTATACTAGCCATTAGGTGACAAAGAAAGTTTTCTGTAGTCATGCCTGTAAGTGTTGAGAGTTGTTTAACATTATTTTATTTTTGTATTGGATCGATAAACAGGACAAAGCTAATGAAAACCAAACAACCAAAGTTCGGCATAGAGTAAAGGCTTAGTCCGAGATCTTTATCATAAACTACTTATTTTTTCAATATAATTAAGATAAACTTGATGTGACCTGTTTAAACATGAAAAGTGGTGACCTTAATTCATGTGTCTTTGTAGTTGTTGTTATGAGTAAAACGATTAAACTTGTAACCCTTCCCCAATCACCTTTTCAATGTTGAAGTTCAGGGCAATATTACATATATGTCCTCTTACCTCTTCATCTCACACTGCTACAATAATATTATGTTAATGTCATCCAACCTTGCATCTTCATAACCTTCTGAAGAAACTTGAACCAGCAATTAGAATTAACCTGTCCTAATATTATGGTGAAGAACAATCAAAGACTTAAGTTGATGTAAGTTATTAGTCAACATTGAAAAAAAAAACCAACAAACAGAACACATCAGTGTCAGTAAATCGGTATTATAAATAATTGTTCACCTATTTTGCGCTCTTCACTGGTCATATGCGTTCCATGACGATGAAAATATTTGGACTATTTGTAAGACACATACATAGGTGTTAGAATTACCCAACCTTCAGCACACAACTATACATGAAGTTAACATTTGATATCTTACATTATTGTTACAGTAAATCTCTAATAATCCAATCAGTTAATATTTAATCATCCCCATTTTTGTGGACAAAATTTAATTAGTCCTTATAATAAATTGATTCTACAGTTATTAACATGGCAGTGTGACTAATATCACAGGACCTACGAAGTAGGGTAGGTGTTAGGACTCCGACAGGACACGCACTGAACTCTTGGAAATCCCACTGCTCCAAGTTGAAATCCTGCCTATATTAAGATGGGCACTGCCCAAGTCAGAATCACCAGTGATTTTCATCAAAAATCACCAGAAATTTTAATCAAAAATAAGTCAGCTCAGAACTTGCTGATAACAGTCCCCTAATGCACCTTCATGCAAAAAAAAAATCAAGGTTCTAATGTCGGCGGTTCTGCTTATTTTGCCGACGAAAGGATTCGGATGGACTCGCTCACTCACTGACTACCGGACAATTTGCAGATGGTAGCCTACTTCGTAGGAACATAACCATTTTGTCAACTTCCTGTTCCGATAATGTTGATTACTCGCTGATTTTATGTTACAAATTTTCACTTTGTGTGACTGAATTATTACAGGATTGAGTATACATCATACATGTATCTTGTTTTGGGCTTTGCTAGTATTGAAGGCAATGGACTACGCACATGATAATGTCTATCCCTCAAGATCGGAGAAGAGGCACTGCTTTTCATCGAGAGTCTGGCACAAGTGAAGGATTAAAAGAAAAGTCTGCATGTATCCACTCCTGATAAGCCAATCACATTACGTTTAACACTCTGGAATCACTGTCTAATTACTGGAACTCTCAGATTTTTGACAAAATAATCGTAACTCTCGAGTCGGTAATGCTTTTCATCATGTAAGAAGTGCTGTGATGAAACATGGTCGGATTTGGAGGAGCTACCATGTAAAGTACTTCAACATACTCATCAGTTGGAGATACGTTTTGTTTGATATCATTCGGGGTATATAACAGATGCATTGACGTCTGGGATTTACTTTACTCATCGTACAAAACTTTTGTATTTCGACTCCTTTCATATTTGATTTCATAAATAATCGACGATTAAGCAGGAAAATGACAAAATGAAAATATTTTGACATGTTCCCGATTGTATGAAAACTCTCACGCAAAAGATCCTTTAAACGAATGATAATGTTGAACTTTAGACAAACAAGGATAAAAGTTTGTTCAACGATTGATGACGTGACTACAAACCACACTGGACTATTATAGTCACACTGGACTATTGGTCACACTGGACTATTAGTCACACTGGACTATTAGTCACTGGACTATTAGTCACACTGGACTATTAGTTACCACACTGGACTATTAGTTACCACACTGGATTAAACACCTGGGTTTTGGGGACTTTACACTCAATTTAGCATTAAAACTTGGAAAGTGTGTATGACTTTTTCAGATGTAAACACACCTGTTATGCTAACCCGAACAATTCCTAACTGTACATGTACAGATCACCAACTGGTGGGCACCTTGATGTCCTCACATTGATGGCTCCTACAACTCGGGCCAAGTTTCATCGCTGGACAATATCTTTACCCGATGTCTGGGGTTACTGACCCGCGAGTTCCAATTATTTTGATAAATACCCGAGAGTTCCAATGATTGATTTTTCAGTGTGTTTAATAGATGATCTTGACATTTGGATCTTTAGGTCTGAACACAGGAATGTTCCAAGAACACGAAAAATGTATCATCCTATCATTTCTGCAATATGGCTCAGAAACAAAATTGATTTCTTGGTTGTGATGTTTATTCTATATAACTGGGATATACATACATGATATATGCATACATGTACATCTGTAACATTTGAAACACGTCAGAAACATTCATGCTTGAGGCTGCTCAAATACATGCAGCTTGCCAGGTGTTTATCACAGCTGTGATCATTGTAATGAATTAATGGCCCAGAGAAGGGCTGGGGTGTTGACAAGACTCCACTCAAAGATGTCTTCCTTTCACCTGGGCAGAGGCTAAATGACTTATCAGATATAAAGGTGCAATGTGTAAAATTTAACGAAGGCACAGACTGTCCCTTCCACCCTTGTAGAGATTTTCTTCTTTTCGCAAGGTAACTAATGCTCTGTGACTGATTTATGGTTCTGAGTGTTACGGAGGTCAGACCAATTTTACACACCTCAGAATTTTCATTTAAGGCTGGGCCAGGGTAATTATTCACTGTATTGTCCCTGGGTTGTCGCATAGGGTGAGCGACTCCATACCTGAAGAAGGAAGTAATGACGATGTACTTTCAATACCTGGTTGGTTGATTCTGGCTCACAGTAGCACTAAAGGAACAGAACTAGAGCACAAGTTGTCTATAGGGACATCTGTAACAGGCTTCAAATTTCTCAGTATACGTGAACCACACACCTTTAAGCTGTAATGTGGTTCAGTATTTATTACACTTTGATTTAGTGCTCTAAACTTCCAGATCAATTTCCTAAAGAATTTCTACAAATTTCAAAAGAATAACCTGTTCTCTTATAAAAGTTTGTCTTTTCAGTTACTTGGTAGGATTTGTTTTGATTAATCCATTTCCTTTTAATAATGTAATACATTACATATAGAAATTATTCCAACCGAAATACCCCCTTTCATAAATGTGGCAGTAATGGAACCAGGGTATTTAGCAATTCTCAAGTAAAAACTATTAACAATGCGAAAGATAAAAGTAAAATATTACAGTATTTAGATAATAATCTTAATTGGGCGTGAATTGAAAGGGTATTATAGCAGGATAGACTTAGGGGAGGGATTTTCTAAAAACTCAGCAGGATGCCTCAAAGGGTCTACTTCAATATTCCAGTTTTGACCTGGTTCTAAGGGTTAAACCACCTGGCAGGGTGCCCCATGTCTGTTACCTGGCATGCTGCCCCATGTTGCCCTACCCCTGGAGCAGAGACAGGCTGCAGGACTGGCTGGACGGATTGTCCTAAATCTTGTCACATGCCCAGCGAGCAGAAGGGGCATCCAGTCAATAGAGTCATTCGACCGTAACCATTGACAGGGGCTATGTGACAACAACAGAAAAAAAACACTACACAGACAGAGCAGCCTTGAGCAGGCAAGGTGCTGACTTGATCGAGGAGGTTTCCTGAGTTAGGTCCACGTTTGAATATCTAGATCACATGTACATGTGTATATATGTTTAGGTCTATAGAAGACTGACAGATCACCATGTCATACTACATGTTATAGCTGACTGATTGAGTTAGACTAACCTGGATTCCAGTCTGAGGATTTTTACCTGCTTTACCTGTATGGATGAGTGAGAAAGGCAGGTACCGCCGGTACATATAGATTTGACCTGTGAGTGAACGCTAGCTTTAGTTCACCACCCTGGAGAACCACGATCAATCAGAGATATGATAACATATGGTGTTTCAACAAATGCGGATTGTGAGAAAGTTTTCCTGAATTGCTTTAAAATCGCTCCATTCGTCAAGACCAGAGATAGGTGTAATGGAGTTTTTCATATTTAAACTGGATGTATAATTTCTATGAATTTGTTGAAGTTTGTGTGAGTTAAACAGACATGAGAAGTTGAGGCCAGCAGTCAATATTTCCTTATGATTTATTGACACTGTAGAATTGAAGAGCCGAGTTCAGAGAACAGTGGAGACTAATGTGAATTCACCCAGAAGAAGACCTGTCTGGCAGTGTGACAGTGTCACTAGGATTTGCTTGTCTCGTTGGCGAGGAAAATAATCCTATATAATTGACATAACACTAAACCTCGAAAGAAGTCTCCAGAGGTATATAGGTATATATTTTTAAGATTTCTAAGAAGAGGTTAGACCAATTTGACAGATGAGTGATTAGAGACTGATAGTTTTATCTTTGCTCTGGTGCTTCCGTACAATCTGAGAACATTCTGGAGAGGCACATGCCTTTGTGTGAAGTTTGTCACGGCTGGTCACAATTTGGAATTATTACCGATTGATATGGATTTAAAATCCTTCATCAATTGAATTGCCTTGTAAAAAAAACAACAAAGCCATGGATACATTATAGGTTTTCAGGTGGGACTATCAACGGGATCAGAAATGTCCGGCTGATTCAATGCAGACATCACTAATTTCACCTGGAGGGTGATTATTTTGAGGCTGGTTCAACATGAGTGTGTCAAAAGCGGGCCTCCCGCAAGTTCGTCGGAGGTCAAATCGGACCCGTTCCAGCCTGAGTGTGTTAAACCGGAGATCATGGCCTCTCATGCCTGGCACCACAAAGGTACTTAATGGTTCCTACATGCTTGCATTTTTATTCCAGTATTATTAGCTCTTATATTTCCGACTAAAAGGTTCAAAGGTTCACAGGTTTTATATGATCAATAAACTTGATAAAGATTGGACATACTCAAAGATTAAACTTGGAGGCTCATTAACTTATATTGAAAACAAGCTTTTTCCTCACACAACTGAACATTCCTGTTACAGTAACCGTTGCATGGTAGTTGACACGGTTGCTATTTGCTATGCATTTCAGGGATTATGGTTCCTGAAAATGAAGAAACAATTCACATGATTGAGGTAATCAAAATGAATGTGTTTATTTCTGAATCAATTAGCACATGTTGTTGATGATATATATGTCCTTAAGTGACATCAATATCCATTTATCTTGAATCACATGTTGGTTTGGATGACCCAAACTAGCCCCCCCCCCCCCCCCCCCCATTGACATGACCTACAAGATACTAATTAGGTTCCATAAACATGATCTATAAGCATTGGATAATATGCTATATGCCTGCGCTAATATTTGCTCTGCCACAATTTCCACAGGCTGCATTAAGATGAAAATCCAGACAAAATGTTCATTGTCCACCGACTGGTTCGTAAAAAAAACTAAAGACTAATGGAAGGTCAAAATTTGCCTGCTGACCCTGTTCGTGGGAAATGAGCAAGGAAGTCCTGTCTTTGACCTCATACAGCCAGACAGTTCTAATCCTTGTGATACACGTCTTTCATTATGGTTGCAGAGTGTAATATATATTAATGGCACAATACTCTAGTTTTTGAGATGGAGAAAACAATGGAACTCTACATATATGCAGTGACAAATAGCTGTCTCACATGAACTATGGCAGGGCCAGATTTCCCAGAATGTTATGTGAAAACTTTATTGTAATGTTGTTCATAATTAGGAAAAACTAGTATGCTAAATCAAGTTTATAAATGAAGAGAAATGCACACTTTTTCAAATCCATGTCGATATGTTTTTACCCCTCGACCAAAATTAGGCCGAAGGGTATTGTCAACATCATGCACATCCATCCGTCTGTCTGTCCATCAGCTTCTCATTACCAAGATATCTTTAGAATGACTCCCAGTGCCCATCCATATGCTCGTGACCCAGAAACCTATTGAATCTGGACCCCATTGGGTGGAAACTTTGGCGGCCATCTGTAATTTATGCAAAACCATTAATCTTGTGCATCTCGGATACCTTTTCACTGTTCAGTGTGAAACTTAGTATGGATCATCGATATATGAAGAAACTTTTAAGGAATGACCGAACCAGTTTCCCTGATTGGGTGAAAAACTTGGCAGCCATCTTTAATTCATGCAAAATCTCTAATGAGATATATTTCTGATACTATTTAAGTGTTTTATACGAAACTTAGTATACAGCATCGATGTATCAAGAGCCTTGCAATGAATAATCACATCAGTTCCTCTGAGTGGCGGGAAGGATGGGCGGCCATCTTTAATTTATCTATGATACTGTTCAACTGCTTGATCATGTAAAATTTGGTATACATCATCGATGCATCACGATGAATGACAGAACTGGTTTCTCTGATTGGTCGGAAATCTTGATGACCATTTTTAATTTATGCAAAATGAATAATGATCTATATCTTTAATAAAGTTCAAGTTTGCAAAACCAATATCGGTTGTAAAACCTTGAACATATAATGGTCCATCAATCACCATCTTGAGGTATACCTTATCATAATGCCCTCAATCTGGCCTTCCTGATATCAATCACAGACAAGGTGTGCAGTAAGGCATGATCTGCTCTGAGCTTTGCCTTTAAACATGTTAAATTTCGTGGTAGTTGATTTTCGTTAACCCCTATTCTTCAATGTGGAGTATTTTCTCTAACTGGTTATATCCAACATATTTTGAACTTTAAAGTATAATATCTAAGATAAGCAAAATTGTATTTTCTTCCAATAGTAGGGTGAGTTATGGTTTAAGCACTATTTCTGCCATATAGCGACAATATACTAACTACGATATGATTAGCTGGACATGTGTGACTGTTCATGTACATGCAGTCATCATGCAGAGGAAATTAATCTTCCCAATATGGTCATTTGATGCATATTCACCAAATTGATCAGTGATTGCAAACATGCATCAGTGTTGTAGCACAGGGACAAATGAAAATGAACTATGTAATTTACTGTCGATGTTCATGGTGGGTCATGCCTCAATGCACAGTGTCTGTAAGATAGATATCAGGAAGCCGGATAATATGGCATGGTTACAGCACATCTTGAAGCAAGTGCGAGTGGCATGGAAGATGATCATAATTGACAGATCACAGTGCAATGTACATGAATCTAATTTTGTACATCAGAGAGAAACTTCTGTTTTCCCTTGGAGTCACGGGTGGTTGGGTGGGTTCAGGTTCCTGTTGCTTCAATGCATTTTGCTGAGAAGCAACTGGAACTTGATAATGTGATGTCTAGCACTGTAATATCACTTGTCTTTATTGCACCATGTAAACATCCTATCTGTGTCTTTGTGCGCTGTCCTCAGTGTTTTATAGGGTGGATGGAGGGTGTCTGGTTCCATGCTGCTTCAAAGATTTCTTCTTTGAAGTAGCAGGAACACAACTGGGCTGGGTGGTGCTTAGTTGGTTTGTCGTGATATAGCTGAAATATCGTTGAAAGCGATGTTAAATTCTATTCATTCACTCACTGTCTTGGAGTCACTTATACTACATACATGTTTATGTATATCATTCATTTCTCTAACACAGCTGTAATTAATGCTGATTGCGAGGAAACCATTTGTATACCTCAATTTATGGTAATATAAGGTCATAGAAAGCACAGGTGTATTACCGTCATCACATACTAGAGTTGAAAATCATTTAAATTTATTGTAATTCATGTGGACAGTTGATTCTATGGGGTACATGTACATATACATGTGCTATTGTCAATGCTGATGTTTGAGTGCCATAGGGAAGTTTCACTGAAGGTTTTCAGTCCAAAAAAAAAAAAATGCTTTTGCTCGTTTCAATGCGCTGCATGTTATCTCAGTATGATCTCTGGACGTATGCTACCGGACATAAATGTACAGTAAATGTGGAGCAAAATTGTGTTTGCATTGCTTTTAGCAAGATAGGTAAGACAGGTAACAGAAAAATGTAATGCAAATAAACTGAATAATGGCCTGCAGTAACAGTATATACTGTTATTGTTACCCTATGTACATGTACCCTAGTTATTCAATACAGGAAGTGTCTGTAATTCTAAAAAGAAATAACATGAAAAGATTTATGAAAATTGGAAGTCGTCGAGAAACTATAAGAGGTGTTTTCACTCCATGTTATTAATAATGTTTGTCTATCCTCCATAATACTGAATGTTTGAAGTATCCTGCAAAGACCTACATACACCATAGACAAGGTAACAGATCGAGATACTTGTACATGATTGATCCTGCACCATGACTATAATTGGAGGTCACAAAGTTAAATGTAAATTCGATTAAAAGCATCTAGTCTGTCATTCATAATTCAGCCGTCGTCCATTAAAGAATATCCGCGTCTATAATCCAAAGACCTATTCCATACAACAGTATTAGCACCAAATTCAAAAAGACATAGTATACATAAACATCTAGGCTAGTTGATGACCTAAAGATGATGCATAGCTGGAATAAAGGATATATAAGACTACCAAAGGGACATCACACTTGCATCTGGTTGTGGACCAGGATTTTTGACATACTGAATCAAAGGGGCAATATTTTATGTAAATATCTATTGTCCAGGCCTTTATATTACTGAAAAACTGCGATTGTACTCAGACAGACTATTGTTCTTCTCTGTTCCATGATATACTGGCATCAATTCACCCCCCCCCCCTTTTCCACCCAAAAATTAAATAAATTTCCCTCCATCTTTCCCAGTCCCTTTAATCTCAATACCCTATCAATGTATTTCCCCCTTCTCTAGGAAATACTGTGCCCCTTCTGTTGTCTGATTAATCTCCATACCCTATCAATGTATTTCCCCCCTTCTCTAGGAAATACTGTGCCCCTTCTGTTGTCTGATTAATCTCCATACCCTATCAATGTATTTCCCCCCTTCTCTAGGAAATGCTGTGCCCCTTCTGTTGTCTGATTAATCTCCATACCCTATCAATGTATTTCCCCCTTCTCTAGGAAATACTGTGCCCCTTCTGTTGTCTGGTTAATCTCAATACCCTATCAATGTATTTCCCCCTTCTCTAGGAAATACTGTGCCCCTTCTGTTGTCTGATGATCAAATAATCAGACCTTTACCATGGGCTGATCATTGTGATTTATTACATGTACCTACATACAAGGTACAGCACGGACCTGTACATATTCATACAATCCATTGTCGCTCTCAAATGATCGAGCCCTGGTGTGGCATGTTATTGCGCAACTCTGACATTTTTATAACTGAAGCCAGTGCCTGAATGTTCAAATTATTGTGCAGTAACTAATGACCCATAAACATGTCATACTCATCCCACGTATTTCTGTGATAGGTATGACAAACTTTATCATGTTTATAATGATATCAAGAAGAAAAAAAAGATCCTTTATCATATTACAATAAATCTATGTCGTGACACGTGATATTTTTTTTCTACAATTTCCTGCCATTCCTGCCAATGACTGTCATCCAGAGCAATAGTCCACCATAATGATATACATGTATGTCCATGAATACAAGACTGCCAGGGTAGAGCAATAGTCTACCATAATGATATACATGTATGTCCATGAATACAAGACTGCCAGGGTAGAGCAATAGTCCACCATAATGATATACATGTATGTCCATGAATACAAGACTGCCAGGGTAGAGCAATAGTCCACCATAATGATATACATGTATGTCCATGAATACAAGACTGCCAGGGTAGAGCAATAGTCCACCATAATGATATACATGTATGTCCATGAATACAAGACTGCCAGGGTAGAGCAATAGTCTACCATAATGATATACATGTATGTCCATGAATACAAGACTGCCAGGGTAGAGCAATAGTCCACCATAATGATATGTCCATGAATACAAGACTGCCAGGGTAGAGCAATAGTCCACCATCATAATATACATGTATGTCCATGAATACAAGACTGCCAGGGTAGAGCAATATTCCACCATAATGATATACATGTATGTCCATGAATACAAGACTGCCAGGGTAGAGCAATAGTCCACCATAATGATATACATGTATGTCCATGAATACAAGACTGCCAGGGTAGAGCAATAGTCCACCATAATGATATACATGTATGTCCATGAATACAAGACTGCCAGGGTAGAGCAATAGTCTACCATAATGATATACATGTATGTCCATGAATACAAGACTGCCAGGGTAGAGCAATAGTCTACCATAATGATATACATGTATGTCCATGAATACAAGACTGCCAGGGTAGAGCAATAGTCCACCATAATGATATACATGTATGTCCATGAATACAAGACTGCCAGGGTAGAGCAATAGTCCACCATAATGATATACATGTATGTCCATGAATACAAGACTGCCAGGGTAGAGCAATAGTCTACCATAATGATATACATGTATGTCCATGAATACAAGACTGCCAGGGTAGAGCAATAGTC